>SMSQ01019494.1:68386-119211 GCA_019453375.1 Ctenoplectra terminalis | reverse complement strand
TTATCGATTCAAAAAAATTTATTCCTCACTACCTGTATCAACAATTACTTATAAGTTAACCAAATATATGTTATATTCCCAATAGTATATGATATAGTATAGTTTTGGGAACTTTTAGAAGTTGAACTCTTGAGATGCGCTGCCCGATCTGATATGAAAATGTAACAGAGTAAAAATGAGAGGGAAAAACAGTTTGTACGTATTCTTAGGCGTAGACTCAACATTTTAACTAATTAGTAAAACATTCATTTATTAACCCTTTGCACTCCGAACCATCCTGGACGTTACCTAGCAGCTACTCGGCGCCACTTTGTCGTAAAAACGTGCATTTACGAACCTTCATATTATATACAGGTTTCGTAAAACCTGCTGACATTTTTTTTATATATCTTAGTATTTGTACCATATTTTTATTTGATTTCTTGTGCCATTTCAACAGAACACTTCAGGGAAACATGAGTTTCTCAAAAAGTTGTGCTGGAATAAGTTGATTTCCCGTAATCACTAATAAACTTTAATATACCATCAGAGGGGATATCCGAGTGATATGCTAGAATTACGATATCCCCTGAAAAAGGATAACGGAGTGCAAAGTTAAAAAAAAGTCTTACCCACGAATATAAAAATTTTACTTCAACAGCGTGGTAAATATATAGTCGTATTTTGTGATTTGGATAATCCAGGAATCCGAATAAACGAGGTTTTACTGTACTTGCATTTGCAAGAATTAAAATTATCTTAATTAAAATAGTTTACTTTGTTAAGCTTGATTTCCTGATACCTGTACTTAAATATCTGTTTCAAGCTTGTGTGTTTGCACAGTTAGTGCCGCCTCACGTACTTGGTTCGGGTTTACGATTAAGAGTCCCTCCAGGTCTTTTATGCGTTGCATATTTATACAAAAATTGGTAGCCAAGCGAAAATTGGCCGACCAATCACGAACGAACCCTGTCCGGTGCTTTTGCACCCCCAGTTTACCTGGCGCCTCGATCTGGAAGGGTTTTGGGGTTTTCCAAGATAGAGCAAGTAGGGAGGTGGCCAACCACAGTTGGGAAGCTCACCGACCGCGCTAGTCAATGGGTTTGATAGGCAACTGTTTGTCATATCACGTTCAATTAAGTTCATTGAGTTTTTAAAAAAGGTGGCCCGGTATAGCTGGCTTGAAAATAAGCGGATGTATTATGTTTCCATCATAAACCCAATCCTTGAAACCGTTAATATACTTTTTTATTGATTTTTAATTCTATGTATGAAGGAAATTCTGATTAAAAAATGACTCAGCTAACAGGGTAAAGAAGAAACCAGTATTTATAATTTCGATAATTAATTAACCTTTTGCGGTGGAAAGCCGGAATATTCCCGACCCAATATTGTCATTTATTACGATTGAAAATGGATACGAAGACGCACGAAGTTGAGTTATTTGTTTCAGAAAAATTCATTAGTATCTAATTGATTTTATAATTCTCGTATATCAAAAATTGATCAGGTACATATTTGGTAACTGTAAAAAATAATTTGAAATTACAGTATAAATCAGAAATAGATATTCGAATTTTTCTCGACCTCAAAGGTATACCGTAATTTTATTTCTTGAATCCATAATTAGATAGAAAGTCATGCCACGATTATATATTATATTGTCCGGAAATTCTGCCACGTTGTATCTATATGAATAATATTACTACAGGATGTTGGTTATACATATGGATTACTATCTTGAAAGAATATCGAGCTTAGATTTGAGATTAATTAACAGATAGCATCTACTAGATGTAACTCATAGTATCTGTTAAATACATACTATCAGGAAATGAAGGACCTTCGTAACAAATTAATGGAATTCTAAGCTGTATCGATGAATATAGATACATCAATTTTGCTCAATGGCAATATTTGATCACATGTTGCATGGTAAAAAAGACGAATCAGTTGGATTTCTTCTTGATTGTTACATTTTTTGAAATTATTTAAGCGATATTTACAAAAAAGGTAACTAACACAAATAATCTTTTAAAAATTAAATTCAATAACTTATATCATAAAGAAAGCAAAAATACTTTCATCTCAATGTGCTATAACAAGGCCATTTTAATACAGTAACGAGGCATAATACATGCTGCATTAGTTAACCTTTCAATTGATATAAACTCTACTGGAAAGTATTTAAAATTCAGCGTAGCAAAAATAAACATTGTAATGAACTATGATAAAGTTTACAGTATAATTTAAATAATCATTCAGTAGTGGCCACAGAAATTGCACTGCCTTTCATTATCATGTGAGCTGTTGATAAAGAACCATAACCGTAAGCTGTAAATGGTTTTCCAAAACTGACAATCATACATAGCTGTGAAATAGATATACTAGGTTGGCCAATAAGTTCGTGTCATATTTAGTGATAATTATCTCTCAGCGTTTTGAAATGCAAGTAAATTCAGTTCATATCTTGAAAACAAAAAGTGACAATAGACAATACATTATTGAATAAAAATATTTCCTTTTATAATAAAAAAAAATCGCTTTTTGAACACCGAATAACATATCCAAAGCCCACTTACTCGTGTCACACTGGTATCGGAAAAACTGTCGGTCGGTCTTTAATGACCAGACGATTATTGATCCAACGGAGATCGACAGTTTCTTGACGAAGCAACCCTCGTGTGGGAACGTGTCCACAAAGTTTGTTCAAATTAAAAGAAATCTTGCATCTAATAGCTGTTATAATAAATAAATATAAATAAGAGTAATAACGAAATACCCGAGTGTAACAATACTCATATATCCGTACTTTATACTGTCATGCACCGATGTAAATATTTTAGCTTTTTACATAATTCATTGCTATTATAAAAAAACATTCCTATAATCTTCGTAAATTATCTTGTTTGTTTGTTTACTAAATATATCGTATTTTTCTGTTACAGGTAAGTCTCATCGTCGGCAAAATCCATTTTCTGACACTTGTATTTTTTCCATCCATAGGGTGAGTTTGCATACACCGAAAATAATACATAAAGCATTGCAAACAATAAATATTGTCCATTTTACACCCCCTCCCGTCAAGTTCCAATCTATTCTTAAACTTCCCCTGTTCTTTTTATATATACTTTATATATCACACGAGATTATTCTCTTTCTTAAATATCAACCACCTATAAGTACTCTTGAAGATTATTCACTGAATAATACATGTTTTCGTCTATTTCGTTCTCCTCCACCCTACTTCCGCATCTAGCCCTCTACCAGCAACCACTCTCCTTTCGACCTCGTAAATATTTACGCATCAAGCACCAGATCGCATTTGCATATAGGATTCGCAGTGATTTCTAAACGCGCTTCATGCGGTTATGGCGGTTGCACGGTGCATGTAACGTCGAGGTAAATGAATCGTTCCGTATCATCGCCATGATGGAGAGATCCTCGACAAAATCCTTGGTAATTTGTTATCCAAATATTTCAGAACACTAGGCGATCTTTTTCGCTATGTGTATCATATTCTGCATGCAGCAACGTTGTTTTAAGTTCGATATGATGCGGAATAACTTCGTTCGCTTGAACTGTTTACGTTATTTTTGAGCGTGCTAAAAGATGCTGTTTAAAAAATAGATAAAATATAAAAAGAATAAATTTTTGGGATATCATTATCTTTTGTTTTCTATTAAATTTAATGTCACGCTTTTTCTTCATATTTTTAAAAGAGAAATTATTTCAATTGGGTTTCTTATGTTAATCAATTTTCTTTGATACATGCTGATTAAGTATGAACAAAATATATTGCTTGAAAATATACGTAAGGTTAAGGTTTCAATGAATATATGTCTTACTGGCTATTTATAATACGAACTTACATATAAAGAGGAAGCCATTTTCTGAATTAATTAAACAAATGATGTATTATTTCCATAATGTAAAATTTTCGCTTTTATATTTTTTTGTTTGTGTTGTAAGAGCGAATAATCTAGAAAACGTTAACATTCAGTACATCTGCAATTAAATAGTTTTTAAAAAATTATAATAAAAATTTATTTTAAATTATAGTACAAAACAGTATAATATTTTACGTATTTCTCTCGTACGATTTTTGTAACTAAAAGTTGTTCTTAAAAATACAATATACATATAATGCGATAAAGCACAATATGCAGTTGAGTATGTCTTTTACAATTTTTAAAACCTAAAATTTCTAACTTCTAACGACTGTTAATTTTAGTTCTTAAAACTACCATTAACGCCACTTAGAGTATCGAGCATAGGAAAAATATAACATTTAGAAAAAAGAAGAAGATATGTTTCTATTATAGTTCCATCAGCAAAGAAATATTGATTATCATGCTACCCATTTATACCTTATAAATCTATAAATAACGTGTTCTGACATAGTTATTAGTCTAACTCAACGCATAATCATTAGTTTCAAATACATGTATTACCCTCTTTAATATTGCTAGTATTATAGTGCTTTCACGTTAACGTGAATACTTACAGCACAATGAACTCTGAATCCAAGCTAAGTAAGATGAGCGCAACATGGTATTAAGTTATTCTTTTTCCATTGATATTCATATAGTGATTGAACAACGTTTATTATACGTTGATTTGCATTATCCTAGGCCAGTCTTTGCTCTTGGGCAAGTTATTAAAAACAAGGTTACTATCTTAATAGTTTATAATTTATCTAGTTTTTATTATAATACTTTATAAATATTATTTCGTAAAGCTTATGAAAATAAATAAATTCTATTTAATAATTATTCAGTAACATATATTTAAGAATGCTTTAAATTCGTTGAAAATATACGTGAAATTTAAGTAATCGTTCAAAAAAGAACGTTGATATCCAAATCACTATTTATATTTTCATGGCTATTTAAAAATATTTTCCAACCAAACTTATAACGAAAGTTAAAGGAAATTTACAATGGCATATTATTTAGAAAGATATGTAAATTAATAAAGAGTAACAAGTATTTTTTAAAACCTTGAATTTTATAATTATGAATTATAACAACTGGTTTTGTTTTAACAATAATTTTGTAACTTTAGCGCATTCGAATTCTGATCGTTAAATTAAAACAATTTTTGTAATATTTCAAACATTAATTATTAAATGTGTACCATTGTATAATGAGCACAAATAATATCCCCTCTGAATACGGATAATGGCCTTATTCCAAGCACGTGACACAATGGTGATGCGTTTCCATTAAATAATCCAGTACATATAGATGTGTAGGAATATAAATGCACTTAATCATTTCTAACAATAGAAGAAGACATACATATTCCTACGAGAGACTACACAAGCTAATTACCTATGAATCCATTTCTCGCTATTAATTATTTCATTTTATACCTACTATTCTCGTAACTTCATGTTATTCACAAGAGTTGATTATCTTCAATGGTGTTAAACGCTGCGGTTACGAAAGCGGTTACGTACTTTCACGTGATATGTTATATTCGCTAACAACGAAGCTATAATTTAATGAAAAAGTGAAACTAATTTACTGTTAATTTAATCATTTGTCTGAACATGACATAATGAATGTTTGTAATTATTTCTTGTTTTTGAACAGTGATATATGTACATGAAAACTGTAGCATGTCGTAATAATACAGGTGTTGACAATAAGTGTCAACACCTTGTTATAATCTTTTCTTGCAATCAATTTAACAAAATAATTACAAATAAAATTTAATTATTCGTTAAATGGAACTAAATAGAAATATACTATAATACATGTCGACTTTATTAATCGTGCTATTTGTGTTTATTTCACTTACAAAGGAGAATTATAATAATAGAATTTTCGCTATACGCAATATAATTAATTCATATTTTGTTATGTGACAAATATATGAAATTCAAGCTTCTTTATTTTTTTCTAAATTTTGATAAAACTTCGAGCATTTAAAAGTTAAACGCTTGTTTTACCTATTCATTGTCAAATAATGTGCTGTTAATATGAAACGTTAGTGCTAACAAACTTTATACAAACAAATTAGCTATCGTAAATTGAGGGAATATTGGCAGTACGGGTTAAAGTTGGCAAACTGTGAGGTAATATTGGCAGCTCTCTATGTGCTACATAGGTATTTGTTCACTTTTAGTAATGTTATACCCAATTGCCGTCTTTTGTGTAGTGTGACTTGCTTTACTATGTACGTTATACGTTGTATATCAAATGTTATGTATTGTATTATGAAATATCTCGAATATAGGTTAGTATTAGGTTGGAAACTATGAAACGGGCGTTTTTTGTTTAGTCTGTGTTTAGCTGCGACTGAGAGAGATACATTGTAACGTGCGCTCGATATTTTTATTTATAAAGCTTAAAGGTATTTTTCTTACTCATTTTGTAAAATTTTTTCGTCTTTGTATCCCATTTTTATTTTATTTTTATCCTAAACCAGATGGTAACAAAACGCGATTTACATCTACTCTTGTTGTACGAGTTTAAATTAAATCATACCGCGGCTCAAGCTTCGAGAAATATTAATCAGGCATTCGGAGATGGATCCACCAGTGAAAAAAATGCTGGATATTGGTTCAAAAAATTTCGTTCTGGCAATTTGAGTATCGTGAACGAGCCTCGAGGAAGACCACCGGCCCATATTGATAACGAGGAATTAAGGACGACTGTGGAATCCGATCCACGCACAACTAGTCCAACACTTTGGTCTAAACTAGGAACTAGTCATACAGCTGTGTTAAAACATTTACGTGCAATAAATAATGTCAAAAAATTGGACTCATATGTGCCGCACGAATTGACGCAACGCCCGTTTCATACTTTTCAACCTAATAAAAAATATAAAATAAGTAGAGATACTGTTTAAAACTTCCCCAAAGTTTTATACACCATTTAATTATTGAATTGGTCAGAAAAACTTTTCATTCTTCTTTTTCTTTTAACGCAGCGTTTATATTACGAAACTTAAAAACAAATTTTATGTATAAATTGAAGACTTTAATGAACCCCCAATTCATTTTTTTTAACAAACTGCTTTCTTTTAGGCATATTTGATAGTCTATTCTGAAAAAATTTTATGTTGTTTTTCAGCAAACAATTTATTTAGGTTTATAGAATCTTGCAGGCCTTCAAATTTTCAAGTTTTTCTCCATTAAAAGTCTAGCAAGGTGAAAATTTGATGAGACCAAATTGGATGAATACAGTGGATGAAGCAATAGCTTCCGTTTAAACTTCATCAATTTCTATCGAGTCGTATCTTTTCGTTTCTTAACGAAATGTGAGGTCTTGCAGTGTCGCGATGAAATGTGTAGTATTTCTGTTAGATAAAACAAATAAATACAATCAATTTTTATATTTTTATTTTCAAATGACGCATCGAAATATCGACTTTTTAGATTTTATTCGTATTCACGAAGGTATTACCATAATATTTGCTTATACAATATTTGTATATCGTATGAAGAAAAAATAATAAGACTCTGTGTAATCACTTCGATACTTTGAGACATGACGAAGAGAGTGTGCCAAAAAGTATTTTGATAAGAAGAGTCTACATTAGTTACTTCAATAACAACTTGCAATGACTTTATGTATTTTTTCTTACGGACAAATGATGTCGTTTCACGCATACTAAATAATATTAACCCCTTGCCTTACGATTTAATTTCCAACTGTGCGTGCCAAAAGCGACACCAATGTCGGTCACGCGTAGGGACATACACAGTTTGGCTGAGCGTTCGAAACTGTACAGATCGCAAACGTCCTATGATTTGTACATACACGTGCACGGTACAATTAACTTTGCAAGATGTTTGATGAATAATTACGATTAGTTGATTAGTAAACAAAAAAACAGATTTATCGTTGCAAATTGAATAATACATTAATAATAACATTTTTATTTTAATACAAAAATTAAGTAATCTTCGATGGTATGGTATCTCTCAAAACATGTTGGTACATGTAATGCAACTTTACACTTTTTACATTCCCACGTTGGCCCAATAGACTTACGACGTCTCTGAGGCGTCTTATTCATGTTTGGCCCGGTAGAGTTACAACGCCTCTGAGGCGTCATTGTAAGGTAAGGGGTTAACCTTTGAAGAGCATTTCTGATTAAAAAGGTAGTTTATAGTTACTTTAACAAAAACAAGAATACTTATTGTAGAAGATGTCGAACCATCTCTTATATGCAAATTTCGATTAAATTAATACAATTGACGATTCAAAAAGTAAAAGGGTCATTGCTGTTCGAGGTATGAATTGAGTATAAAAAAATGGAAAAACATTAAAAAATGTTATTGTTTATGATATACGCAACTACTGGTAGTGAGCTGCTACATACCTTCATTCGTTGTATATCGAGCCTAGAATATGTATAAGAGCTGGAAAAAAAAGTAGGTTAAGTGGTACGAAATATGACGCTACAAAAACAGGGTAATTCAAAATCAGAACGTTTGAACACTGGTTCTTTGAAGTTCTTTACTAGAACAATATTCATTTTACAACTCTGCCGTAAAACTCTGTTCGTTTGACTCGGTCCTTAGACTTATTATTAGCTGTATTTAGACCTATGAAAACTAAATGGCCTGAGATTTTGAATAATTGAAGGGAAAAGAAAAGCAGTTGCTGGGTGTTTGCCCAAAAAACATGTTTCAGACCTGTCAAAATTACTGTAAAATAACATATCCATTTGCGATAAACATTAAGGTCTGATCTTCGAACAGCAAGGTTAGTTCTGTTTAATCCTTTCGTAATATTAGCGACAAATCCAGATGTACAGCATGGAGAAAATACAATTGGACAAACTTTACATAATTACTTACAATTAGTCGAGATGTTTGAAGATATTCAATGATAAAAATAGACACGATGAAAATCAAACGAGATATGAAACTAATTCTGGGAGAAACACTTGGTGAGGAATTTTTACATATCGAAGGGATTGATGATTATTTACATTCGGAATACAAACGATTGGAAGTAATAACATTATTATTAAAAATAATAATGTGTGCAAAATATATTCCTGTAAATGAAAAATATAAAACAGACCTAAGTCGACGCAGTGCATCACATGCCATTGCTAGATCTATAATTACTTGCAACGGTAGAAGCAAAGAAAATTATGAGTGTCCATTGTGCTGAAATGATCATTAGATAATTATTAAGATGTAAATACATAATCGGTAATGTATTGATATTCATTTATAAATTGTGGCTAAATTGTTTTAAATTTTGTTTAAATTAAACTTTCTCAAACTTACTGGAGATAAGTTTTTGTTTTTCAATTAAATTTATAAAGCAAATATTTTTACGTTTACTTAACAAAACTGTGTAAAATATATGAAAGAATAAAAGAAATTAGTGTATTAAAAAATAACAATTTAGGTATCACTGTAATCCCAAGCTGATACAATTTTCACTTTAAATGCTTTTTATAATATATGTCAATGCTACGAACAATATACCAATCATTAATACACTTTAAAGAAGAGGAAGAAGAAAAATTTTATACATTTTTATATATGTAATGAAACATCAAAAGATGTAATGTTATAACACGATAATTGAAATAAAATATAAATTTTTTTCATTTTTATGGTACACGGAAAAATGTTATAAAAATCTGTCAGTGGTCTCCCAGTTTGCGGTGCTGGCTTTATAACTTTATGCAGGTTCGTTCATATTCCATTCAACTATTATATTCACTAAAACAAAATTGCTGACCCAGAAATTCTATTTTATATCGCCTAAGTCGTTTTTTGAATGAGTATTTTCAGATAAAAAATATTCCACTGTAGCTAAAATAATATAACCATTAAAACTTCAACAATATTTTCATAAAAGTCTACAAATTCATATATTCTAAACGTATTGGAATTTGTTTATTGCAAACACTGAAAATAAAGTCACGAAGAAATATAAATACGCTGGTAGGTTATTGTAGCGGAGAACAATTTTTTACCTAAACCATTAGTTGGCCACAAAAAACTATCCGGCGGTTTGATCGAGAGCGAGTGCTCTCTGAAAGCGAATATTCTCGTAGAAACCTAAACATTCAATATCGTTTCGGGTGACGATCGGGTATTCGGTCGAATGAAATGGGCGGTTTCAATTGTGATGTTCCCGTTTAGAAATCCTGGCAAGTTTGACATGCAAATGTGATCAGACACGGTGTAAATATTTACGAGCTTCTGCAGAGGCTTTGTCGTTGAATTTCGAAGGTCTTCATCGTTCGATTTCACCCTATTGTATACATCTTAGCCCTGATCATTTCTTATCCTGTTTAACTGAACATAAAAACAGAAATTAATCGAAATTAAATTATAGGTAATAATATCTTTATAGCTAATACTTCTAGTAAGTTTTATGATCATTTCTGTATGCATGTATGTATATGAAGATTTTTTTAGAAAACAAAATTAACTTTGTACATTTGAAAAAAGTCGAAGAAAAAATGAATGTATAGTTGAACTGTTTGATGCTTGAAAAAGTCTAAATTTTTTACGTTAATTTTTTATAATTCTTGAAAAGTTTTAAATTTTTTACATTAATTTTTTATAATTGCCGAAAAATTTTTAATTATTTAGGTTGAATATAATAATTCTATTCTAATATAATAATTTTTAATAATATTTCTTATGCTGAAATTATTCTAAATACGTAGTAACGTATTTCTTATAGAAATATATTATAAATATCGTTTCAGTAAAAAATATTTAACAACAAATTAATATTCAATAACTAGAATAAACAAAATTTATAATTTCATATTATTAAAAAATTATTGGTAATATGATTAAATTTTGTTTCACATATATACTATCAATATTAACATATATTATTTACATTATAAAAAGGTATTAATAATTAGAAACTTTATACAAGAATAAAAAGTACAACTTTATTAATTTCAACTAATTCATCTTTACTTGCAAACAATATAGCTGAAAAGTTGAAACAACTTCGCAAAAGCACAAGGAATTCATATTAGATAATGTGTCTAACACGTTGTGTTACAAGATCACTCATTCGAATTGCCAAAATTTCCTGTTGGAATGGTCCCCTTAATTAATATGCACATGCTTTCCGTCCGATGCTGCGTAGGAAATTGATTTGTTGGAGCAAATGTTACCCATACGATCGTTTCCCTGGTTGACATTTCCCAGAGATATACATATGCATAACTAAACCATTGGTTGACCTCAACAATTAAATTTATAAATTCAACAAATTTTCCGATCCACTTTATTTTAATTAAGTAGAGAGAAAGTAGTATAAATGCAATATTATAATAATTAAAGGGATAGTTATATTTTTACTCTAAAATGGACTTATTATCTAAATCTCTATTTCAAATATAAATAAATATGCGAATAATATTTTGTTCGTTTTCAAAATTGTTACGAACTTGTTTGTATTATTGTAAAATTGAATGCAAATGTTGTTTTTTAAAAACTCTTTTCTAAAGCAGTGGAATAACGAGAAAATGTAGTCTATTGAATTATGACCATTAGAAAAGGACTTCCTTAAAATATTTTTATATAATTACCGTTTTATTTTGTCATATCATTTTTCCTTGATATATTAAAAATTTTCACAATTTTATTAAGATGGGCAGTAACAAGTTGGAAATTTTGATTCTTTGATTGCACGTTTTCTCAAGACAATAAATAATTACATTAATTGTTCATTGTAGCTTTCATATTTTAACAAAACTATAATTCGAAAATTTGTCTTAAGTTTGTATAAATCAAAAATTATTTATATCAATATGGCCCTATTTTTAATTTATATAATTTTATAAAAAAAATGATTTTGCTTCAATTTTATCTTAACCATATAAATAAGTAACAACTAAATACCATTAAGGTATTTTTAGAGCATCTTATTAAACACAAACTAAATAATTATCAGTATCTATCTAACATTTTCTAAGATACTATTTTATAAATTCTTCTTTACTCCAAACACTTTGCATCGCTTCCTAATCATTACATTTCGTAATAACTAATAAACTACTAATTAAATTCCAACTTTAACAGTCTTTTAATATAAAAACCAAAATTTTAGAAATTTAAAAAAATTATAACTAAACTCAAATTCTTTTTGACTCAAACGTGCTCTCGTTTCACCAAAAATAAATTCCTAATTGTGATGAAAATGTGTCTTCAACATAAAATTGCAATAAGAAAATTCGCATATTGGCAATATGTTTTTTTATATATTTCTCAGAATTAGGAAATTTTTTATCCAAAGGAAAACTCGATTGGTCAAAAATGACCCAAGGGTCGTAGCAGGGTAAATCATAATGAAACCACACCGTTAACCAAAAAGTTTGTCAGAAATGCCAACATCAGGCAAAAAGAAACATGACGAGGAAGGGAATTGTGGAGCGAGCAAACGATCACGTAGTCTGGAATTTGATTAAACGTTTCTCAGTTTCGTAGGCGGAACAGGGGCAATATTTTCCCGTTGGGCACGGAACGAGCGGCGGAAGCAAAGGTCAGTGGTTGGCGGTCGGTGGTCGGTGGTCAGCGGACGGTATTCGAGGTTCCGCAAGGTAGAGAGTAACTCGCAGGAGTAGCTGTTAGTTGAAGAGTAGCCGCGAATAAGTAGACGGCCGAGCAGCAACGCGTACCACCTACCTGTTTCACCAGTTTTGCCTTGCTGCGGTATTCAGCAATGCGTTCATCTCTCCTCCCCCTCTTTATCTCTGATTCTCTTCTACCCCCTTTCAAATCACTGCCGGCTACTGTAACTGTAAATGATAACGCTTTCGAGCCTGACCTGTAAAGTTTAACCGACGTCTGAAGATTAGCATGAATCTTTTACAGGAAAGTATTAAATTGTCCGATAAGTTCGTGCGATGTTTTATGAACGCAGAAATTTTACTTTTTTCTCTCAAAAATATTTTTATAAATTTAATCTGTTGTATATCTTCCTTCATTTTTTATCAGATTTTCCTAACGTTCTGATTGTTTTTGAATTCCACGCTTAAAAAATTTGACGGTTTTTTACTTAAATTTTTAAGCCAGTTCCGCAAATCTACATTATTACGGAAGGAAATTTCGGTCAAAGCATTTTGAAGAGAATAGAAAAAATAATAGTCGAAGCGAGCAAAGAGGATGCTGAAGAATCTTCCATTTAATATCTTGAATAACCATTTTCGTTAAATTTGCGGTGTGAAGTCGAACGTTATCATGGCGAAGGAGCATTCCATATCGACGATTTCATTTTTGATCGATTGCTGCATCCAGATTACGAAGTGGCTCGTTATATGTACAATTCTGCGCTCACTGTCTCATTTCTTTCCAATAATTCACAATGAATAATCTCTTTCATATCATACCAGACACGTAATAAGGTTTCTTGAAGATGGAGATCAGGTTCCGGGCAATATTTTACTTCTTTATCGCTAGTTACCATCCCTTTCTTTACTTCACATTGACATAAAAAAACGCTGATTATTAGGCTTAAAAATGACCAATGTTATCGACGTGCAAGGCCATATCGAGCAAGTAAGGAGACACATGCAGTGCAGCGAAATAAAAAATTTTCCCAGCAATTCTGATACAAAAAAGCAAAAGCTATCTACCATTACACAATATATTGTTAATAAATAATTCATTGTGAAATGAAATCCACACCAGCTTATTGAACTATTTGATGCAAATATGGTGACAATTTTGATATACCAATAGAAGATTGAACAAGAGATTTGTAATACTTAAAAGTAAACAAAGTTTGGTCGATGTAAATCCGTAAACTAACCCTTTTAGATTAAAATATACCGTTATGTTTCAGTAATGCGGACTACACGCTTACTCGTGTTCTTTGTTATGATAGCAAAGGATTACTAGGAATTACATAACATTGTTATTCTAGCCCTTTATGTGAAATGTTCTGCGTATTTTCCTCCTATTGTGATGCAAATTAAACGGTACCTCCCATATAACTATAAAAAATACTGAAAAATAATTAATAAAGATGATAAACCTTAGCAGAATAAAAATTTCTGATGTTTTAAAACGCTAACAGTTTATGAATTCGTGTACCACCGTTTCTGAACACTCAGCACACGGTGAACCTAAAAATTTCTTTCGAAATTAACAAGGGTACCATATAATTAAAAACTAAGAAACCAAACACTGTTGTAACTATAGGTCGTTAGATCGACAATGAGTTAACAGTAATTGTTGCTAATAATTTGTATACGCTTATAAAAATAAATTAAAGATTTGTTGTAAATTAAATTTTAAAAAGTGTATACTTTAAATCTAATTTAAAATTATAGTACTTAATTTGATACCTATATCTTCTATGAATTTTTTTTCTATTTTCAAAATTTATATTTACATTATATAGTATACAGTAGTATATATTTTCTTACCTTCGAATGAAATAAACATAATATTTTTAATTCATCAGAAATTTAAGCTACTTAATTTATTTGAGGTTGAAATAAGACTTGTTCGTTGTATACCAGTCTCTCGCATATTAGCCAAATATAAAATCACTTGTTACAGATATAGATACACGTCCATTTTTTTTGTAGGTAGCTACAAAATTCTTTCACATATACTATGATACAATGTTATATCTTTTACAAGAGAGGTACAATTTTATTTCATTTCTAACTGCTTTAATGAACAGCCAACTATATTTTGCATCTTTTACCTTCACCGCCATGTTTATTATCGCTTCGCGTTGCAACATCCGTTTCTCTTGTTGCATTTTGTACTTGTCTTATCCTTTCCATGACCATTTACATTTGCGTTTCGCTTCCTTTCGTAGTCACTTTGCTTTCCTCTTTCTTCCTTCCTTCCTTCCTTCCTTCCTTCCTTCCTTCCCTCCTTCCCGTATTCTTTTCTTTCACGCGGCTTTATTTCTAGCTACACAGTCCATGGCCATATATTTCGGTAGGAGTTGCGCCCCTTTTTAAATGCAAATCCTCCATGGTTGCGACGCTTTTCTTCTGCTCGTCGTTTTTATTACTATAACGTCATTTTTATTGTTTCGATATTATTTATGTTTTACAGCCGAATGTAATTCCCTATCTTGATTTACTCGTCGGACTTTCGACGAGACCCGGAACAGCGGTTTCTCACTGTGCGCCTTCTTCTGACTAAAAATCAAAATTTATGCGTGCGCTGCTGTAATTTACCGCTTTATTATCTTAATACACGTGTCCTAGTGAAATAAATGAACTGTCACGGCCAATAAAGTCATAATGTTTTACAGAAAATGGGAAGAGAATAAACCCATCCCTTTCTTTCATTTATTTCTTTTTATTGTAGTATTGCCACAAAGAAAATACGATTATCGTAATTTCTATGTTTTTATTCAGCAATTGAATTACTATACGATTCTAAAACGAACGACTAATTTATTATTGATCTAGACCTAGAGAATAGTTAAAAAAAAACCTGTTTTATTGAGGTGTTTCAAAAAATATTGGGTCACTTTTGGTTAGCTTTCTCGGTTGTTTTAAAACGGCTATTAAAACTAATATTGATCCACCCAACTTCTTTTTATGCAGTTTCGAAATAACACGGACAAAAAAAACCTGCTTTTTTTATACAGTTTATTTTCTCTAACAGTTTATTTCCCGCTTTATTTCAATATCATTTTCTTTCTAGCGAGGACAGCGATTTTGGTCCGTCTTGTCGTAAACATATGCGCTTATTATCAAGTAGTGACAAATAATTACTAAACGTTATTTCTAGCGTTTTTAATTTGAAGTTTCTTATTTTCTTTTTTTTTTTTTTGCAGTATGTATACGTTACTAATTTTATTTTAGTTGATAATTGAAATATATATGAATTTAATTCTGTTATTAAATATATAATTTTATTATATGTAAAAACATGCAGTTAATTGCAAAATCGAGCGTACATTTATGATGGTTATGAACATGATTATGAAGTACCTTTAGTGCAATACCGCAAAATATATTCATTCGAATAGTTTAAATAATAATTCACAAAAAAAATTGTTGAATAATATTAATTATTTAGCTACATCTAACTGAAAGTATAAAAATATCGCTATTTTAGTAGCATAAAATTGAGCGTATACACGAATATTTATGACATTATATTATATATATAAGATTTAATGTAACATATTAGTATTTCGTTGCGAAACCTTTATTGTCAATTACTGCCCGCAATCGTCGCGGCATGAATAGAATTAATTTTTCGACGAGAGATGACGAAATATTTTCCCAGTCTTCGCGTAGGTTTGCTACAAAGTCCCTTTTGTTTGTTAAATTGCGTTGTAACATTTTCGATTTTATATGAAATTGCGTTATTGTACTAAAATATCTATGTTTTCATTCGTGTTCCCGCCGATTTGCATTACCGGCGTAAGTGTACGCTCAATTTTTTGAGTTACTGTATGCATACATTGTATACACTGTATGTATGTATTTCAGAACTTACACAGTTAAGTTTTCATGACTTATTTTAAACGGTTTTTCGGATTGAATATAGTTCCACATTTTATCTTAAACGGTTTTCTGATAACATCGAACGTATCTCTCATTTTACTATAGGAAACATATCTTTTTTCCACGATGTTTTAAGGAACATATCTACCGTATATAATCAAAATTGGGTTATACATCCGTCGAGAAAGATTTGAATGATTTCTTGTTTCATTTATTCATATTTCTACTATTTTCACAGTCTTAATAAAAAAAATCATTAAAATCGGTTAAGTTTGATCTTTAAATTCATCCATTATATTATATTCATTGTAAGCTGTCATGTTGTTGATAGAAACAATAGATAAGCGGTGGTCNTGTATACACTGTATGTATGTATTTCAGAACTTACACAGTTAAGTTTTCATGACTTATTTTAAACGGTTTTTCGGATTGAATATAGTTCCACATTTTATCTTAAACGGTTTTCTGATAACATCGAACGTATCTCTCATTTTACTATAGGAAACATATCTTTTTTCCACGATGTTTTAAGGAACATATCTACCGTATGTAATCAAAATTGGGTTATACATCCGTCGAGAAAGATTTGAATGATTTCTTGTTTCATTTATTCATATTTCTACTATTTTCACAGTCTTAATAAAAAAAATCATTAAAATCGGTTAAGTTTGATCTTTAAATTCATCCATTATATTATATTCATTGTAAGCTGTCATGTTGTTGATAGAAACAATAGATAAGCGGTGGTCGCATTTTGACCCATACTGCCATTGACACACATACATATATACAGATCAATGCGATAGTATCAATAATTTTCCACGAATATCTCGGAAAGTAATTAAAATCCGCAATTAAACTTTATATTTAGTGTTCTCTCCCCCTTTTCTCTTCCCTCAAAATTTTGTTTCATTATGATGCGTGGGTCATACCGTGTTTAATCTGTTTATTCTATTAAGTGTTCATTTAAATCCTAAATAGACATTTTCTGGCCATTCGATATTGTAGTATATTTTACATCACGATACACAGGGTGTTCCAAGCAACTGGGTCAATCTATAGCAGTAAAACGTTAAAAGATACGGCTTGACACAATTGCGTGGAACACCCTGTATATCTACTTGTAGTTCTGCATTGCTATTTTTCACAATTCCCGCGTGAATAAACATCATATATCATCTTCGCGTAGGAATATTTCCGCATGTAACTTAATTCAGTTTTCGTGAACGTTCGATCGTTTTTCATTTGAAAGCAATATCATTCTTCGAAGGTGATATCGATCTTTAACCGTCGGCAGACGCCATAAATTCTGTTTACGTTTTGGTCCCGCTTGGGTCTACGCGACGTAATTCAAAAAACATTCATTACGGTTGAAAATGATACATGAGGGAATGGTTTTGATCATGCTATTATCTTAAATGCTATTTTTTATGATTTATAACGGTAAAGTTGAAATATGTGAGTAACTGTGGCAACAGTATTGTAATTAGCATAAAAATGTAGCTGAGAATGTTTATTTTGATTAGCTGAAAATGAAAAATTTATTATATAGTGAATAAAACAATTTCCTGGATAAATTTACAATTGGTTTAAACAATAAAATTAACAAACATTTTCACTCTAGATATCTGTCATTTCTGTATTCATTGTTTTTTTTTTTTTTTTTTTACTAATCTTAACTTATGGCATAATATTAGTATTTTCATTGCATATAAAACATCGTAAAATTCTACACAGGTACAGATTAACGTCAAAAACATAAGAAATTGTAAAATTATAATTAAACTACTAGTATATTGTCATAAATTGCTATATACAATAATAAATTTCAGAATACGTATCTGATATGAATAAGAAAAAATTATACTTAATTATCTCTATGCTTATTACAGTTTCATAATAAAAGTATACCTAATAACGCCCAAGTTAGTAATAAATTATTAATTATTTCTAACTACCTTATAATTCCTGACATTTACTGCCTGATATTAGGTTAGCGTCAAATATTCAATAGTTGCATGAACAACGAAGTATTCAGCAAAAATTATAGTTTAAAACTAATTGTTAGTGAACAATTTTAATTGTAGTAAGTTTCGAACATGCTTCGATATTTGCATAAATTTCAATAAACAACTTATTTTCATAGCTTTCACGAGCTTTACAATTTTATTTATTATCCTTTCTTTATTATCACTTTTTTATACTTTTAGTTATTAATCTTTTGTTATTTATCAGTTCCATAACATATTCAGTAATGTCTATATTTTTACAATTTTTGAATGGTGCACAATATGAAAATCTATAATAAAGCGAAAAATAAATTAGTAAAAATTTACTACAATACTTGTATTAGTATTAAAAAATAACAAAATTCCTTCCTTTCCATAGAATTGAGTAAACTGCAAGTAAACGAATTCTTTGATAGAGTAAATTCAGCAAAACTGGCCCAATTGATTTAAAATTACAAATCAATATATCTTATCGGAACGTACCGTTTATAAGTGTAGTCGAGTTAGTAATCTGATTAAAGAAATATTTAAAGTTTAATAAAAGTTAGGAAAAGTATTGAATAAATTTCCAGGATTTTTCAAATTAATGTTTATCATTCGTATATTAACGAACGATAAATAAAATACTGCATATTTAAATTCTTTCAATACAGTGATGTACTTATATGCTTTTTTTTTAACACTATCAATTTTTGTATTTTTATATGTATTTAAGTTTAAAACATTGAACGTCATATTTAATACACTCGCAATAGTTAAAAGTTCTTTATTCTTACATCAATATCTTAAATTACTGTAATGACAACAATGAAATATAAGAAAAAATAAATACATAATTAACAAGCCTTCAAACCCTCAAAAATCATTTCACTTCACTCTTACTATCCGTTATTTCCTAAATACGCATTATACACAGACACATTATACAGACATATATTATATTGCATAGTAATCACTAATCAGCCATTCGTCATGAATAAATGTAAAGGGGACCTCAAATGATTAGCCCTCGAGTGGTCGCGTGGATGATAACCGTCATACCAAGATGTAATACCAACCATTCCAGTGTTTTATTACATTTTGTATTTAAGCACGAAACGTTTTTTTTTATTATACTTCCTTTGTGAAGACTTTTAAAGATATCATAGTAACGTAAGAAGTAAAAGAAACACGATTGTTGTGTTTAATTGCAACAATTATAATGGATAACTGTTGTTAACCACGCGACCACTCGTGTCTCTTGTCAGAGTTGAACGTGACCACTCAAAAGTTAATATATATTGTCACTACGCGTAAAATAATGTTGAGAACCTTGAAATACTAATAATAAATATTGATCGTCCGAGGATCATCCGAGGATCTTTTAATATGTTCAAACATAGCAAACAAAGGCAGTAAAACTGTTACTTCACCAATCTCTGAAATCTCTTAAAACAATCCGATTTCATTGGTAACCATCTCTCGTTTGCTCAATACGCGGCACGCTTCCCAGAAACACTCGATAAGCCTGCAACGCATAAAATGCGCATCCGGCAGTGCGTTAAAGGACAGAATGAATCGGCGTATCACGCGGGAAAGGTGCACGCGTGGCCCACGGTTCCGTCACCTGCACGCGGAGCTTGCAGAATGCAGATCGCGCGCGTGCACTCGAGCCGTTGGGAAAGAAAGGCTGGCTGCAGCGAAGCCGCATCAATGAGCGCTCAATGGGCGCCGGTCAACAGTTTCCCGGCCGCGGAATCGGCGCGCGCCAACCTACGTTCGCCACAGCCTGGGTAGGCGAAGGTGCAACCGTACGTAAGTTCAGCGTAGGATACACCAGACAAGCGCGGCCAGGGGAATGGAAGTTTACAAGAAGTTAGGCAGAGTGACTCACCGTTGAGAAACGCGTATAATACTGCTTGATCGTTGCTAGGCTCGTGCCACCCTTCCGTTCTGCGTTCACGTCTTCATACAGGGTGTTTTCGAAACAGCATCGTACATTTTAGAATAGATCCGTGGCAATTTTATGTTACGAGGATTTGTTAATTTGAAAATAATTTGAAAATAATTTCTTGATTATCAGTCAACAGCGAGCCACCGTTTCTCAGTATTTATTATTTTTACCTTGACACAATTTGAAAAAGTAAAAGATACAAAGTGTGTTGGAAGTCACATTTTTGAGAAAATTATAAATTTAAATATTAGATGTGTAGATATACATTTGATCTTCCCTGAGTTCTGTTCCTACTTAAATAATGAGAAATATTTATTTAAACGTTGAATTTTTATTTGTGAAGTCGTGTTAATGAAATGAAAGGTTTTCGAACAATTAACGCGTCGAAATATCACGTCAGATCAAAACTTTTCAGCAAAGAAATTAATTTGAACAATCATTAGATAATATAAATGTATGTATTAGTAGTACTTATTACGATATTAATAAGATTTAGCTGTGCAAGCTGTGCAATCGTAGCCAATACTTAGATTTAATTATCTCAAAAACGAAGTCTTGTATTAAAATTTCATTTTACATTTTCAATTAATTTTTATATAAGAAACTATATATCTTTTTTTATTGCACCATAGATTCCTTCTTATTACATCTATATCTTATTTATTATATCAACTGCACCTTGAAACTAACTCGAGAAAAGCTATTAAATAGAGAAAATGGACTGGTGGATTGTTCAATGATAACCGGAAAATTTACTGTTTCATTCGTTTCCTTTCTCCACTGGTATTGTGTTTACGATACAACAGTACGACTGTTAAGTTCGTGTAACTTCTGTAACACAAACTCTCTAGGGATTCATTAATTCGATATTAATAAAGTATTGTTTACAATTAACATGACCTGGTTCCGTTAGATTAATTAAATTGTCTGAGAAATGCTTGAACGTGTGTTATTTAATTTTACTTATAATATTCGTTCCATAAATCGATTTAATTGTTTTCTTTAGAAAATCATTGATTGTTTTCTATAATTTTGTATAATAAAACAGACCTCTTTTAGGATAAGATAAACTTCGTAATGGGAATTTCGAAATCCTCCGTCCAGAATATCATTATGCGTTTTCGGGATATGAGCGTTATTGTGCTAAAAAGAAAAAGTGAACAATCAAAGAAAACGACACCGTGGAGAATCGTTTGGTACAAATTATAAATGGACGAAATAGATACGAATCTGCACCCAATATTGCCACAGAAGTTAATTATAATCGTGAAAATCCAATTGGTGTAACAATGGTAAAGAGGCGTCTTCTGAAGCCGGAACTTCGAGGATGCGTTGCATTGACAAAACCTTTGTTAAGACAACAAAATAAAGCAAAAAGACTGCAGTGAAGACGAGATTATACGGATTGGGCGATTTCGGACTGGGAAAAAGTTCTATTGACGAATCGAAGTTTACGGCAGCAGAAGGTGAATATTTGTAGAAGACTGCATGAAAAACTGCTACTAGACTGTGTTGCGACTACCGTAAAATATGGAGATAATTATGACTTGGAGGTGTTTTGGAGGAAATACTGTGAAAATTTAACAAAAATCGATGGGATAATGAAAACAGTAGTGTCGTTTAAATATTTAAAAATTGCTCGCCATCCTGTCGGAAAAGAGATTTATTGGCAATAATTTTGTGTTTATGCACGACAATGACCACAAGCTCGCAACTTCAATATGTAAAAGTTATCTGGAACAGTTGCAATAAAATGGAGAGCTAAAATTAATGCAATGGCCATCCCCAATCACCAGATTTGAATCCAGTTGAGAAATTATGGAACGAACTAGAGGGAAGTATTCAGAAACATTGTCCTACGTCATAAAAAGACTTGTGGAAATGGAAATCTAGGAAGCTCTAAAAAAAAAAATTCATAGCAAGACTGCTAAAATTAGTTCGAGCTGTCATCGCAAAACGAGGAACGTGCGTTAACGAAAAAATTAAAAACTTTATATGTACAATTTTCAATACATTTTAAGAATAAAAAACTATATTCGATGCAAGTAATCTGTAAATAATCTGTAAATAGTCGTTTAATTTAATAACACGGATGTTTAACGGTGTTAATTTAAACGTAAAGCTCAAATTAGTAGGTGTCCCATGTCTTATGGACGTATATTATAAAAGTGAAAAAAGAGAAAACAAAAAAAGAAAATATACATGTACTGGCAGAGTACAATAATGCCTCGTTAACACGTTCCGTGCCACGTGTACTTAAACTTTCCATTCAGGCCACATGTACCATGAATGGTACACTACGTGATAACTACGCTAAACAAGCTAATTACTAATGAATTTAAGTTTTGATTTCTGGAATTCTCCGAGGTTAAGTCAGTTTGGTAAAATAAGCACCGCAAATAAGAATGAACCATAGAAAAAGCCCCCGACACTCGATCCTCCTAGCCAATAAATGACAATTATTGGTTTGGCTGATTAAAAATTATAAAAATTTAATTTGTTACTGGCCAAACGGATGGCTATATATGTCATATATGTATATATGTTCATGAGTTTCAAACATTAAGGATCGTATGTAAACAGTGACTGTTCACTTACTTACTCTTACAAAGTACCTGTTTTTTTCTACTGAACTGAGCTAAGCTGTAGGAACATGGATTCCTCAATTTAAGAAATGAGAGAGAGAGGGACTGGCGGAACAGATTTTAACGAATCCTTGACAAATCGATATGAATATAGCATAAAAAAAACAATCGATTGTACAAAACGAAAATAATTTAGAAAGAAATTTAGAAACGTAGAAATAAAAAAATAACATTGTAGGTAACGTTGTCATGAAAGATTTTAAGGAAATTTAATAATATACTTATTTGTTTAATACTGGTATTCTTAAGCATTATTCAAATTTAAATTATTACAAAATACCTCGCAATGTATTTATAAACGCTTGTAGTAATTATTTATTTCTATCGCAACACACATTATTTAATATACAATCAAAAACCTTCTATGATGATATTTTATTACATTGACCACTTTGAAGGTACACGTTAAACTATAACATGAAAACACGAAAGAGAAGTAACATTACGTATCCTAAAAATAGAAAACACTAAATGATATGCCTGAAAAAATGGTTCCATTAATTCATTCCTAAAAAACGAACATAACGGATAGCTATATAAATCCTCGATAAAATCGTTTCTCCAAAATTTCCAGATGAATTGTATTGCCAACACTTTGCGACTTACCACTTACCTTTAACAAACGATTACGCCGCTCAAAATTTTTACAAATGCCCGTTATAGCCAGCGAGTCGCGTGTGTTTACAACAGATAAATCCATTCCATTCTTTTACGTTTATTTATACCTCGTTTTGCGAAACGGTCTTTTTTTTCCGGGACACTCTATGTGTACGCGTAAGTTCACATTGTTGCACGTACGTGGGTGCAATATGGGTGTTGGCGCGGATTGTCGCATTGACATCCGCAAAAATCCCACGTGGCCGTAGATCGATAACGTTGTTGTGTAATAAAGTATTCGTCGCGAGCCTACTTCACGAGATTTCTGTCACAGTCGTTAGGTTTCATTGAAAAGTATAAATTGACATTTCCGTTCTTGCAGTTTCTCTCTCGTCTTCAATCTGTTTCGAAATTAAGTGCATGCATTTTGTATATTAAATGTTCCGAAACGAGTGAATTTTTATAAATAAATGTCGCAGCTTTTTTTACAATGTGAAACAAAACTTTGATTTTTTCATTAAATGTAAATAAATAATTAAAATTTTGAATAGAATTTTTTTTAATTTTAAATTGCTACACAATGAACTGCATAAAGTGAAATACCTAAATATTGCTGTTAAAAAAGATACAAAAAAGGGCTTTCCCTTTTATATTATTATTTAAAATTATGGAATTTATTAACGCACTTCTTTTATTTATTTTCTTTTAAATGAAACATTGTACTTTTATTTCTTTTGTCATATTTTATATCAAGAAAAATTCGAATGTGTGCTACAATATGCTATTGGTGTAATTTTAACTATACAAAAACAGAACTTTAAGATATAACATTATTTTTGTAGTTTCAAATTTTTCTCATTCATGTTTCATAAGTTATGTTATAAATATTTAGATGTTCTACATTCGTTACTCGCATTGAATATTCTGTGTCAACTTAACTGTATGGATGTACTATATGTATATTGTAGCATTTGCAAATATGTACTATCATAATTTTATGCTATTTTTGTATTCTCATTTGTTACGGTTATAATATATGTTACAAATTTCTAATTCGAATTAGTATATTTTTTGACTACCTGTACAACCTAGAAGCAAGCAAATGTGTAAAATAATATTATAAATATTTTTTTCGTAGTAATTTAGTATTTTTATGTACAGAAACTTTTTTTTATACTATGCAGTTTATTGTATTATACAAGTGGCAATTAATTTTAAATATCTAATCATAAAATTTAGAATGATTTCGACTGAAAATTGTTTAAACAATATTTGATCCTTGCATTTATTTTTACTTTTGACTCTATTTTGTACAATCTTCACATTATTTTAATGAATGGAAATGTTACTTGGCAACGCTTACAGCAGTACTTAGTTACTAATAAAACCGTAAATAATAGCTAGTTCGTGTTATATACCTATGTTTAACCTCTGATTCATTACGAACTCTCTGACTCAAAATAAATTGTACGATTATTGAAGAGAACATGGAGTGGAAAAGTCAATATGTAATTAAAAACGTACAAATTCTAAAATTATAAGTGCCAACACTTCATCGCATTAAGCGTTTGAATTCATATATCAAAGCAACCAGCACCTTTCATCATTTCTAGACTCCTACTTTTTACCTCTAAAAACGACACTATCGTTTGAAATATTACATTAATATTTCACCGAAAGTAATAAAATCTCAGCAGATAATTTAAAATCCTCGAAGATTCACACTAGAGAACGAAATCTCACATATATTATATATCTACAAACATTCTTTACTGTAAATAATCTAGACACCAGAAACGGTTCATATTCAAACGTAAGCTTACAAATTTAATTCTTTCCGTAGTGTGGCACGTATAATTGATCTTGAATGCGTTATTTGAGAAGAGAACATTTTTCACGGCGAATGATTCCAAGAAATTCTCACAGAGTTTCTTACATTCGTTCTGAGACACTGTATATAGATTTTACACGTTGGACTTTTTCAGATAATAAATAATTAGTACACAATATTAAATATAGCAATATAATAGTTAATACGTTTTGTGCTGCGTTGGCCATCGATGGCTTATGGTAATCGACAAAAACACAATTTTCATTAGACGAATAAAAATATTATTTGCTATATTGTTCAAGCAAGATAGATGCAACGAAACATCAAAGTGTCAGGAATTCAGTACAAGTATTATTTTTCTCCAATGAAACATTCCAACGTAATCATTTTAGTACTGCCAAAACGCTTACTTTTCTCTCAGCACGGAACGTCTTAATAAAGATCACGNAGTATTATTTTTCTCCAATGAAACATTCCAACGTAATCATTTTAGTACCGCCAAAACGCTTACTTTTCTCTCAGCACGGAACGTCTTAATAAAGATCACGATGATATTATATTTACTGTGTCGAGTTGAAAAGATATCCCGTGGGACAACTCAGAGGCAAAGCTTGCTCTGCTTTATCGCGTCTGTGATCCATTTGCGATACAAGACTACATGGTCTGATTTGTAGATACGACTGTTTCGGCAAATAATAAAAATAAAGGTGTCTCGTACTTATGACTGTGTTAAGAAAAGGTGAGCCTAATTACACCGTACCTAATCCAGACTCGCATTCTTACCAGCTGCGCACAGCAAATTCCTCTTTCCGCAAAGTAAATGCTGTGACATTCAGGTCTCCTAAAATTACTCGGTTTGCATAGAGTTAATACGTCTCGCCTCTTCCAACTCTGCCATGCAAAGAACAATTTCATTCTGATGGGGCTTTAGAAAATTCATTGAACGTAAGATCGAGCATTCGGTCGGGCTCGCAATAAAAAATACAATCGGCTAGGTACGGGGCAGCAAGGATACATAAGTATGCGCACGACGACACTGTTAGTTTCCGGTGGATCGAGTTCTTCCTTCCATGCTTTAGTCGCGTGGGTAAGGATACGGATACAGAGGCCGAAGTAAAAGACGGACGGCTAGACGCCGACGCCACCTACTTCACCTTCGTCTCTTCCTCCTCTTCCACCGCCGGTAGTGACTCTCGCTGCCACGAGTTATGGCTTCACGCTCGGTTGCACCGACGATTTATGAAACGAAAGATCGAGCGAGGTGTCCGAGGAAGAGACGGAACGATGGTCAGAGTCGGGACTCGGCGAGGAACTTTCCTCGAGATTCGTTCAACCCGCATCCTTCCAGATATCTCCCCGTAGTAGACTGGCCATTTTATGGCCGACGGAATGAAATGTAAAAAGGAAGATCCAATTTTCCATGCCCGTTAGTCGTCTCTTCCCATTTTCACTCGCTTCTGACCGCATCCACGCGTAATTCGGAGAAACGTATGAAATTTATGTTTCCTACCTGAAGGCTTGCGCTGATTCATACGATTTGGCTGGTACATTTATTAATTACCGAGTAAGCTCAGTTGTTGGGAGGAACAGAGGGATTCGAGCAACGATCGCGACCGAAAATATTGCGACTGGCGCACGAAACGAGCGACGCCGCGCTGTCTCGAATTAAACGGATCTACGACCGGCGCGGAATAACGCTTCTTGCGATCACTGGAAATGAGCAATAAATCGAGAATGATAAAAACGAACAGACTGGCTGGCAGCAGCCACCACTCGTGTTACGCCGTCTGTCGTGAATGCGCATAAAATGGCGCCCGATCGGTAGCGCAGAGGAACAACCCGCCAGAGGGATTAGCGTGAAAATATGCGACGCGTTTTAAACGCGTTTCGCGTAACAACGGCTTTCTCGGTGATCGCGGATCAGCGATAAATCATCGTGTCGGTGGAGCATCCGTGTCGTGGCCGATCGTGAGAAAAATGACACTGGCTCGAACGAAGCCGCGATTCTGCGGAGGTGTATCGGTCGGTCCGTTCGCAATCTCGCAAGGCCCGTAGATCGATAAGCAAATAGAAGGTGTATCCGCGGCGCGCAGGGAGAGTAGCCACAGCCATAAATAACGATTAACGTGGTAGCAGGCGACCGAGGAACAGCGAAATTGGTCCTTCCAGCGACACGGAAAGCGAAACTCGATGTGTCTTCGTTTACTGGTAGATTGGTGGCCGCCTGCCGAAGATGCCGAGTTGTTTGTCTTTTAACGCTGCACGAGAACATTATTCCACGCCTTGTTTCGTAAGCCAAACGAGTTTGTTACCTTTCGGTTGAACTTCATGCCTCATTCGAGCTATTTACTTGGAAACGCGCCGTTATTCGCATCGTTCTTTGATATTGTACTTGTTAACGCATCGAAATTTTTTTTTTTTTTTTTAATCAGTGTTTGCGATAGGTATTGCAATGGCAGATTAAACGTTTTAATTTTGATTTTAGCGGTGAGTTAAATATTGTATTGTGTAGCCAGCTTAATTATAAATTATCGACGTCGTTATAAAGATTATTACTTCCGTCTAATTTTTGTGTCTTTTTTCTTTCGTTTACCGATTAATTAAATATATATATATTATGTGTAGTTGAAGGTACACGATTTTATACAGAAATTATTATTTATTTACGTATTTCATCCACTTTTTGTGATCAGATAAGCGAATAACTGGACAAGTACCTCCGTGTACATCGTATAAGTTGATAGCAATAATTCTACTTGATATTTATGACTGTATCAGCAAGCAATGTCGTAAACACGTGTTGAAATACATCGTAAACAAGTAGTATAATTAAATTATACGATTCCACTTAACGAACGAACGAAATGGGGCAAATATATAGAAAATTTAGATGGAACATTATATTTCTCCTTTAAAATTAATGTTTACGCAATCAATATTCTCGTATCTTCGATAATTTAGTAAATTGTTATTTATTTAGAATTATTATTAAATTGTGATATGTACCTACTTGTACGTAATATAGTATACACAATAAATGTATTTATATTTTATGTATGTAAAATAAAAATTTCTGAAGTTTGAATTATACGGATTAAGATACTCAGTTTTTATAATTCATGAAATACATCAAGCTTTAATACACATAAATATTAGATACTCTACATTCTACATTCTACATGATCGCAATGCATACAGTTTTATGTGATTTCTTTTGTATGCCAAGAATGAAAATAAATTAATTCCTGACATTATATATAGTTAAACATTTCTGTGGGCAGAGATGATCTTAGGAAAGGAATCAGACGATTGTGGCGATCTCTTGCAAGAGGTATTAAATAATTAAAAAATTAATCCATTATTCGTGTTATATTATATTTAAAAAAATTTTTAAATATTATTTTAAATGTTAGATTTTAATACTTTTTTTTTAATAAAACACGATTTAATTACAAAAATATAATTGTTTTGCTTTTGCAATGCAAAACTTAAATATTCAGGCTACTATCGAATAAAATGTTGATAAAAAAATTAGAAAAAAATTATAAAAAAATTATTTAAAAAATTGAAATCATGCTAAAGAAGATTCAAAAATATATTTTTACATATTTCATCCGCTTCCCCCAAGCAAGGCTTCTCGATTCGTCCCTGCGCGTAAGGAAAGGCGTATTTCACGCATAATTGCAGAATTTCCCTCGAAAGGAAGAAACAAATCTCCTAACCAATATTCTGTAGGCGAATATATACGATTACTTCCTCTGTCCTCCGCCAAATAATTTGATGGTTCTTTTCCATTTTTTGACCAGGAAAGGAATAACGGAACAAAAGACACGATATGTAAAATCGAATGAATAACAAAGGAAAGATGAAAGTAGATGTGAGAAAGGGAGAGAGAAAGATCGATTTAGCTGGGCGCAACGTGCTTTAATTAAACGGGATACGTTAGACGATGTAACCGCTGCCACGGTATGTTCTCTTATTAAGATAAAACAAGCAATTACCGGGGAACAGAGGTCAATCCCTTCCTCTTTTTCTTCTCCGCCGTTTTCCACTTTCTTCTTGTATTTCCTACCAGTTTCTGGAATACTTTCGTTGCGATTTACGAACAAAGGCCGAATCTCGATTCTATTAGTAAAAGGAAATTGAAAAGTTTTACGACAACACTGCGTGTTTTCAGGCCACATTGTCATTGCGTTTTCAATCAACTCAATGATAGGGAGGAAAATTATAATTGGATAGGAATAATATTTTTCTTTACACGCAGTCTTGCAGCACGATCGATGAATAAATGTATACACCTTGTAAATTATAATGTTACAATTACACGTTCCTTTTCTTCTGTTTTCTTGCTGGATTATTCGTGTGATTTTAAGAATGATTTTACAATAACGTTGATAGACAGATATAAAATATTCATGTACTTTCATGAATGGAATTTTGGTTCGCTTAAGTCAGCCTGCAGACGTTTTACTCGTAACGAGAATCGGAAGTGCGTAGGCGTCGTGCATCTCTAGAAACAACGAAGTCATGTTCGTGGATATATCCGTATTAAAACGATCCACTGACACGTTTCCTGTGTTACTCATAGAACGCATTAACGTTCACGTTAACTTGATTAATTTAATTAGCAAAATTGTGATTAAACACAGAGGTATTTCTCGCTGACTGTTCGAATAAACTTATCATTTTCCATGTGCTTTTCATATCAACAGTATTTTACTATTATAAATAAATAGAAAATTAACTTAACCAAAGACGATAAATATTATTTTTTAGCATAATGAAACATAAATGACGAAAATAAATTTCACGAATAATCTAAAGAATTATTATACATATATTTAAAGTAGTATGGTTGCAGCGGACGAACGAAATGTCTCATGTTATTTATTATCAATAAATTATATTAAAGTAAAGTATTAAATATTGGTAAGAAAAATTTGGTCAATAAGCATATTTTTTTTTTTAAAAAGCAAACGTTGTGTGACAAAGAGAGACAAAAAGACAAAAAATTGAATATTTTGTACTATTATAAAAAAAACTGTGTCGTTTATGCAAAAGATAAACTATGTAATATTTTAAGCACGCTAAAACAAAAGCTCTCGCTCTCTGTACCCAAAATACAATTTAACTATTCGATATAACGTGTCTTTAAGAAAAATAATAAAATATTGAATCCCTATATCCAAATACAGTTAAAACAATTTCAAAACACCTTTACAATCCGTAGTCAAACACCGGAAAGAAAAAGAAACAAAAAATTTGCTAGTTCGTTTCGTTGTATCCCGTGTAGTGATCAAATTAATTTAAAGGAATACCAAATCAATGTAGTACATAGACAGTTTCAATGGTGAACGCGTAACGAGCATCGCCTCTATCGCTTTTGACAACAGCGAGATGCGAATTCCACATCGTCGTTTTAAACCTGAATACATGTGTATGCCCCTATATAAACACGGCCCGTAGCTTTTTCGTTTCATTCACAGTGGCGGGTTCTCGTGCACACAGAATCGGCATCAGGTGTATATACGTATGCAACGCGTCGTCGAGGCACACCATGACGCTCATTCATGAGAAGAGCACGTGCTCAATTGCTGGCTGGCATGGTCGCACGAACCGGAAGGGGATACGCTCGTCTCAAAGCTGGTCAAAAATAGCGAGAAAGAACAAAGAGATGTCGCGCCTCTGCTCGACTCCCTTCTATTCGAACATGCTGTCGCTCACCGCAGCCAACTTTGCTATTTCTGTAAATCTACTCCACAGTTTTTGCGACGTATGTAACTTGTGCAAGCGACAGTTTTCGAAAAGAAATAAGATCTCGATTGAAAGGTTTTCTGGGGTCCTATTCAGTGTACGTTGATTGCTTTAATAGCGCGCTTTAAGCGGAAGAATTGAAGTTTTTTGAATTTGAGATAGTCAATTTTGGTTGAAAAAGAGTGTCATAATTTTGGTGTATCAATGAACATGTGTAAGGATTATTATTTTTAATAATAGAAGACTATGGTAGAAAAATTCTATTTAGAGTAAATATTTTCTTTGGTACAAATTGGAAAGTTCAGGCGTTTCTTTTAAAATATACCATTTTGTGTGATTTATTGTTATTTTTCTTTAGCTGGAAACTAAAGAGTTTTCGTTTAAGTTACCATTTAAAAATACTTTTCTCTATGTTAAAATACTGGAATGTACAATAGTTTATCATACTTAGAAAGTTTTATTGTAAAAATGTAACCAAATAATTCTATATTTTTAACGAATTGTTTTTATTATTGTTTTCGAAGCATTAATACAAAATTTTTATTGTTATTTAGATGCTTTTTTCATTATTATATTGAATCATTTTTGGAAATATCAGTTTGTGATAGAATTGTAACCAAAAATATATTATATAATTTTTTTTAGTATAACAATAGTTTATACTGAAACTATATTTTTTGTTTAATAACGTATTCATCGTGTATTTTCTTCTTTTTTGTATGACAGTTGTGGTTAGGAATATAGAGTGTCCGTTGTAACACTGAACCGTCCTTTATTTCTTAATGTATTACGGAAAGAAAAAAATTTGTTATGAAAATTACATGGTACAAGGGACACATCTTTTGATGGAAGCAAATTCTTTTTACTTTATTATTCGGTAAGATATGAAGGTTAAGTTCGGTTTTTAAAATGGAACTAATGTTTTTCTTCAGATCTTTTGACAGTGCTTTTCAAGACGAATTAATTAACTCTCCATGCACTCGACCGATTTTAATCAATTTTTTAGATATTGAGGTTAGAAGTTTACTGACTTTTGCGGAAAAATTCTTTGTTGGAATAAAAACCATGTGTAGCGGACTCGTTCGCGCCTGAAGACTCCCGTCTTGAAAATCGTCACTTGAAACAGATACGAAGGGTCTGTGTCAGAAACGGCAGGCAGAAATCAATAGTTTTCCGTCGCGAAGAAAGAAAATGAGAAAAATAACTCAATTTGAAGTTTTCGTAATATTTTATTACACACATTCTTCAACGTAATCTTCGTCATTTGAGGAACACCTCTAAAAATAAAATGGAATAAAACGTTATAAAAACTTCAAATTGAATTATTTTGTTTAGATCATCGTTAAACCAGAATATAATTCGAACAAACCAGTATAAATCGCTTTAACCAGAAAATTAGAAACGGAGGATCGACATATGAATTCTAAGGAGAAGAGTAAAATAGTTTCTTGTTGTATCAAACGTGCGAGATAAGGATGGCTACCATACCGCTCTCCGATGCTGAGAACGTCGCGGTTACAGAGCGAGAGAATTCGATGCACAACCTCGGATAAAGGCCTATTGGGTTGTATTCTCTGGCGATCCTAAAACGTTCCTCGATTTTCGGTCGGATACCGCACACCCCGAGGCGATGCGCAACATAAACGAGCTACCTAGCTACCACGATGGCCTGTGCAAAATGATCTAAAGCAGCAAGGGGATTTCGTTGTATTACCATGAAACATTGGACCTAGCTATTAAACACGATACAATGGCGTTTGCTTAATATTAAATTTTTTTTGCTTTATTAAAATCACGATTTGAATTTAATTTAAATTGTGAAACTATACATATTAACCGTGCAACTGACGAGATAAATTGAAATGTAACGTTCAATATGTAGAAAAACAAAATTTAGCATAAGAACCAAATTATATTGATGTCGATAGGAATGTTTTTTGTCAATACAATGAATACTTACTACAGTCGCACTAAATGAATTTATGTACTAACATATGTTAACAAGTTTACTAAAACTTGCTACAGATATTCTTTACTTCCAAGAAAATATTTCGAAAATGAATTTTTTTCATTGATATTGGTACAAATTTGTAACAAATTAAAATGTGTTGAACACATACTTTTTAGCAATAACATATCGTATATAAAAAAAATAAATAAATAAATACTAGAGCCATAATACTTCAGTCTTCAATCGTTGTCATGATCTTAACACTTTGACGACCGCACATTTTTCGCATCGCCTTTAAATTAGCGCTGGCAATATTTACACAATCGTTCCAAGCATAATAATTAATAAAAAAAGCGCTAAGATCGCTGTTACACTATTTTTAATATTTCTTTAAAAATAGCATCGGTATGCATTAGTATACAAACATCGAAATGACGACAAGAAACTATTTCCAGAAAATAGCTGTACTAAGTCACACGCACGTGACAGCGGCCGTCGACGTGTTAATTGTCTGTAATTAATTCATTGAGTTGAAAAATATAATTCTTAAATATAATGTTATTTTAACATAAAACTATTTAAAAAAATTTTCTAAACATTTCTACGATATTAATTCCAGATGAATAACAAATAAAAAGAGATATTTGTAAAATATGTATTACGTAAAAGTATTAGCTCTTAACGTATTAAAATATAAAAAAAGAAAAGTAATAAAATATAGCTTCGATATTTTCAATGTCAAATATAAGTAACACTGCAACTACACTAAAGATAAGATATTCTGTTTTTCACATTTTGATTTCAGTTTGGTAAAAGTTTTGAATTTCCAATAAAGAATTTTACATGAAAGACTCAGACGATCATGATCGTCTCGGGTCGGATAGGGAGTACAATAACGAAAGAGGAGAAGATTCAATGAATTCGGCCGACAATTTTGCGGGATCCTATTTATCGACCCAGTAGCCGGTAGTCTGCATGGAAACACATTTCGCTCCCTGGGGTGCTTTCGTCTGCATATCGTGAAATTCATGCGACAAGGGTTATAAATAAATATCGTACGTCCCTGGCATACCCGTTTGTCGCTCTTCAAGTGGTTCTCTATAAAAATACACCTTCCGAGGGGAATACATTCCCCTTGACCTGTTCCGCGGCCAAACGTTTATTATTCAATGCCGGGAAAGAGATCAAAAGTAGTTGAGCCGTATTCCAAGTCTAGGTTGTTTGTAAGTTACCTAAGCCAATATATTTTTTTTTATTTTCTATTAAAAAGTTCGCTAAAAGAAGTTTAACATGTTTAAAATTGACGTTAATCTTAATTCTTGAATGCGTTATGAGCTGATTTTTTTACAATGAGAATTTATAGATAAAAGGAAAGTAAAAAGATGTTTCATTTTTGTCCAGTTACCGGTGGTCTGTGACGTAATTAATATTAGAACTTAATAATAAATCCTATCTCGTATCCTGCTGAGACAATTAATTATAATTTGTTACTTTCATCGGTCAAGAAAATTGTGTAATTTGCAATTCAATTGCAGTGACTGCAACTTTGTAAACTTGTTTAACCTTGCTACAGTCTTCGAGGTTTATTCGAGCCAATTATACTCTCACTTCGTTAAAAAAGTTTCCCAATATTGAGAAAAGTAAATTTTCAACACAAAATTGAATCGAGAAATTACGCATTAAATCGTGCTAAAGCACGATTAGATGAAAAAAAATCCAAGGGCCCTAACAGGATTAAGGTCTATTGTCTTTTTTAAAAACATCGCGATCGCTAAAAAACTATATAATTGAAATCAACAATGAGTTCGTTTGTATTTATAACAATATTTCTAAGCTAAAAATGCCATTTTGATTGTATTTTTATAAAAATTATAACAGAATTAATGAATGACAATATAATATGCAATGCATGCATATGCTTATTAATTTAATAAAAATACTTTGTAAAAACTTGTATGCTTAAAAATTGGATACAACCATTTTTTAACGAATAAAATAACATTTAATGGTTAAAAATATAATTAAAAGTAATATTCAATGGTTTTATCACTCTTTTTATTTGAAATAAATGTATCCTGGTCAGTTTTACAATTAGCGTATAATATCGCTTTGAAGGAATTAAGTAAAAAAGATGTATATACGTTAATTAAACATTAAAAATATACTTATTATATAGGTACGATTGTTTTAGTGGTTTGTTCAAAAATTGTAAATATTATTTCTACTTACACTTCATATGCAAGTCACAGTTGATTTGTTATACAAAATAAGAAATTTGCGTTCAAAACTAAAATTTCATTATATTATTTGACTCGATACTTATTTTTAAGTATCTAAAGAAGAATAACGGTATTAACAGCAATTAAACACTTATTCGTTCATACATATTTATAATAATGAATAAAATGATAATTCATAGGTCGAATTAAACTACAAATCATCGTTTGAGGCAGAATTAATACACAAATAAAATTCTATAGTTTTCTCGTTGATATCTGATCAACAAATGGAGCCAATTAATAGTTCGATAAAAGCAAAGCAGAATAAAAAAGAGACAAAAATAATATCCAGGATTAATAGACTAATAGTCAAATAACCCCGCCTGACATTTTTAACATGTTACAAGCTAAATGTAAAAAATCTTCACTAATTAGATAAAATGAGACAACATAAATTACAGTTAATGTATAGNTACACTTCATATGCAAGTCACAGTTGATTTGTTATACAAAATAAGAAACTTGCGTTCAAAATTAAAATTTCATTATATTATTTGATTCGATACTTATTTTTAAGTATCTAAAAAGAATAACGGTATTAACAACAATTAAACACTTATTCGTTCATACATATTTATAATAATGAATAAAATGATAATTCATAGGTCGAATTAAACTACAAATCATCGTTTGAGGCACTCATTTTCACAAGATATTCATGAAAAAACATCAAATAGTACTTACAAGTTTGTTAGTGGACAAAAATACATAACTGATCAAAACAAAAATATTTACTTACCACAGATGCTTTTAGATTTTTTATTCCTACTGATATAATTTGCAAATTTTCTGCTACGGTAAGATATTAAATGACGAGGTAGTCATTAATTTGTTTTAATATTGCAAAATAATACATCATCTATGCGATAATGCCACAATTAGGAGGAATTGGTTAATTAGCCCCGGTCTTCCTTCCATATCGTGTTAATAAATAATAATGTAGGAGTGCGAAGGTAGGTTAGCTGTCAATACGCCTAAGTGTTTAGGTGAGGGTCCTATACTTTATAGCAGGGTTTAGGAGTCAACAGTGCGACTTAGTGGCGACAGAACTGGGGGTTGTTTTTTCTGAACAAAGTGAGAGAGAGGGAGAGAGTAGATAAGAGTGAAAGTAGGTGCGGATAGTACTTTATGATAAATGGAAAAATGGGCACTGTGAAACAGAGACTTGGAGAGTCAGTGTCGTAAAAATAGCGTGGATAGCTTGAATAGCATAGATAGCGTAGATAGCATGGACTAGCGTGGATAATTTAATGTAATTCCTGTATTTTCATTATACCGTATCTATGAAAAGCAGTTGTTTCATTTAATTATACTTACTCATTGTCAGTTTTGTTCGCTTCAAGAACTATCTCAATTCCACAATAATAAGAATAAGGTGGACTCCTTCGTGTGCAACATGCATTGACGATTTGTATAAAAATTAAAATTTTCAGAGAACGTAGAATAAATGGAATAAAATTCAGGGAATTCGAAACTCTATCGTTTCAATAATAAAAAACTGTTTTATCCTCGAATCATTTTTGGATCAGATTTCACGACAGAAATACATTCTCTGAATACTAGAAACTGGTACAGATACCAGATTAAAAACTGATTTTGTGAATGATGGCAAATTTAAAAAATATTTCCAGTAATTCGATCGTTGATACACATCGATGCATCAATATAAAATATGCACAATTTTAACATTCGCGGAATATTCATGGTATACCTATTTGAACGCTGATGAGAATGAACTCGATCTCAGCGATTCGTATTAATTGAGAGGAGGTAGATGCGTTTAATTGCGAAATACGGTGATTTAATTACATTTTCGTGTAGACAGAATTCTTTACGAATCATTGGGTTAGATGAATACATCCTATTTTTTATTCGTCTATATTTTATACTTCATTTATTGATATTTTTAATTATTGCGGCCTGTAATTTTTCCAATTGATACCACTTTTAGGGATAAATAAATTAATATAAAGATGTTGAAATTATATTCCTGTAATTGTAATCAACGTGAAATACGTATTTAGAGGCAAATATTGCCTTTATTTTTAAATTTAGAAAATTATATACTGTAAAAAAAATTTTTTTGGAAGGCAATAATTAATATTTCGGAGTAATATTTTGATTGTTTGTTGTATCTCTAAAAAATTAATAATCACTTTTTCTTAGTGTTCTGTTTCGTTTATCTTTTTAGCGATAAAGAAAGAATTTAATAATGTTAATATCATAATTCTCAGATCAGCCTGCAGCTGAATATTTATTCTTAAAGCAGTTGTAACTTTATGAATTTTTAGCTTTTAAAACACACATCTCATTTCGTTACTCCATATGGAACAGTTAAAGGTTATAAATTAGTCTCAAAATGCCATTATTTTTAACGATAAGGTATAGCTTTTAAGTTATTGACAACTTACTTATGAGTATAATAACATCGAGTGTTTATAATAGTATTTGAATAATTTATACCTTATAAAAAGTGCATTTAAATCTTTATGTCACTTAGGTGAATAAACAAATATCTTTGAAAAAAAGTGTTGTAGCTATAACATTAGGGTTACTACCAGAACGTATACAGTTGGTATAAAAAGTATTATCATATACCCATATTTTTTAATGAAACGTTTTTTATTAAATTTTGCACTTCATTTCTACAACACGAAATTTTTGTAATCATATATTAAAATACTATTAAACTGTAGGAAAAATGTTTGGGCCTAGTTTGTTGGTATACAAATGTCAAAATAAATATCTACAGTCATATGTAAATACTTTTTCTACTTTCTTCTAAGAGTGAGAATATAAAAGTATCATACTCTACACAGACGCTGTTTTAAAATTGCAACACATACATGTAGAAAACTCTTGAATTTAATCTTTAACACGTTGACTGCCACGCAATTTTTATAAGAAAATCTCCGTCGGGCCACGCGCGCTTATCGTTTGTTTTTAATTGTAGCGTAATAATAAGTACGCTAACAACGAAACGTTTTCGGGACATGCATTTAGTTGAAGATCTTTCTTCAAGAACGAAGTATCTGAGAAAACGTGTGAGATTTGAAAATTAGTTCTTCCTATTCAAATATTTTTTCAGTACTGGTGAATAGTTGAAATATTTTTGTATTAAAATTTTTGCTATAATTTTTTGCGGTGTCAAACAGAAAAATGGAAGAGATAACTCTTAGAAAATCATATAGCTGTGAAGAAGATACCTGTTACGAGGCTTACAAAAGTTTGAATGGAAGCGATGAAGAACAGCCGAGATTTTGCAGAAAGAAAAATATAAGTAGAATTACAACAGATTTTGATTTAGATACTGATACGTGCAACCCCAACTTTGTATGGACTGTTTCAAAGCATTCCACTGTAAATAATTTTTTCAATAAATTTTTATAACAATTCAAATTTTTTTGAAGCGACGCGGCCTAATCAGAATTTTTGCCGTCACCCCTATTCGGCGATCAACGTGTTAAGAGGAGATAGTGATCTAGACATTAAAAAAAAAATCCATTTTTTTATTTTTACAATCTTCAAACCTTTAGAAAGATATATTTAAAAGCATTTTGTGAAATTAAACAAATTTCTAAAGTTACAGATATTTGAGTAATGGCGGACCTACGAAAAACCGGCCCCTCCGCGCTCACAAAATTGTTTCTGTTCTACTGTTTTCGAATAGACATATTCAATCTAATCAGTTGTTGATGTGCTATCTTAATGCTTTGGCAAATTTGTGGTATATTTATGCTCCAATTGCTGATAACATTATTTACCATCAAAGATAGTAGAAATTTTAACATATCTGGTTGCTTTTACGTACAGCAATGGCTGTTTAGTATTATTAAAAATCATGAACGTAATAGAAATAGTTGTAGGTCCGCAAACAGAAATGTTTTCCGAGAGCTTTTGTTAGACCGTGAGCATATAGCCGCCGCTAAACATCAAGGTTCAAAGTCGTTAAAAGAAGCTAGAAGCGCAAATAAAAAAGATAACGCAGTAAGCCTGCATGAGTTTTTTGAAGAGACAGATTTGATATATGGCCCCGGCATAGTAAATTAGCCGTAAGTAAAGACATTTTATCATTTTCTTCGTGTAAAACTTTAAACGCGTTTTTCACGAAACATTTCTTAAACTGGTAGGTCAAATATCTCAAAAACTAATCGAACAATTTGAATAAATTTTTTTTTTAAATTGGAGAATATACTTTTTGGCAGGCACTGAGCCTTGAATTCATCCAAATTTAATAGTCTGAAATTTTGAATTGTAAAAATATCGTGGCGGCCCTCCTACGCTCCACCACCAGAGGGACCTACAAGACCGACTTCCCCGCAAGTCCTCGGAAACAGTACGATTAGTACTTATACCGATCTCTCTCCTAACTTCAACATCCCTCACGTCTAAGGCACGGGCCTGCTAGAATGCCTTACCGACGAGTCCACTAGCAGGCCCCGGACGAAACGCTTCCTATCCTTTTCCTTGCATCATTAACCCGCCGCTAAAATATTAAAAGAAAAAAATGTGTTTTAAATTTAAAGCATTAGAAAAGTAATAAACAAAATGTTCTTTAACATTTTTTGGTTCGCTCCCTTGAAAACTTTGTGCGCCTCTTCCAGAAACCTGGAAGTCCCATCGTCCAAAAAAAAGAAATACATATTACGAAATGCGACGCTATGACTCACATTGTTTGGATGTAATTAAAAATTATATGATTTTTATATGTTGAAAAAATGTATTAATAAATGCCAAAAATTATAGATTCCTATTTTGTTAGTTTTATTTCAGAAAATATTTCTTTTTTAGTACAAATTGCCTAGCTTTCTAGATCGGAACCTTCNAGAGGAGATAGTGATCTAGACATTAAAAAAAAAATCCATTTTTTTATTTTTACAATCTTCAAACCTTTAGAAAGATATATTTAAAAGCATTTTGTGAAATTAAACAAATTTCTAAAGTTACAGATATTTGAGTAATGGCGGACCTACGAAAAACCGGCCCCTCCGCGCTCACAAAATTGTTTCTGTTCTACTGTTTTCGAATAGACATATTCAATCTAATCAGTTGTTGATGTGCTATCTTAATGCTTTGGCAAATTTGTGGTATATTTATGCTCCAATTGCTGATAACATTATTTACCATCAAAGATAGTAGAAATTTTAACATATCTGGTTGCTTTTACGTACAGCAATGGCTGTTTAGTATTATTAAAAATCATGAACGTAATAGAAATAGTTGTAGGTCCGCAAACAGAAATGTTTTCCGAGAGCTTTTGTTAGACCGTGAGCATATAGCCGCCGCTAAACATCAAGGTTCAAAGTCGTTAAAAGAAGCTAGAAGCGCAAATAAAAAAGATAACGCAGTAAGCCTGCATGAGTTTTTTGAAGAGACAGATTTGATATATGGCCCCGGCATAGTAAATTAGCCGTAAGTAAAGACATTTTATCATTTTCTTCGTGTAAAACTTTAAACGCGTTTTTCACGAAACATTTCTTAAACTGGTAGGTCAAATATCTCAAAAACTAATCGAACAATTTGAATAAATTTTTTTTTTAAATTGGAGAATATACTTTTTGGCAGGCACTGAGCCTTGAATTCATCCAAATTTAATAGTCTGAAATTTTGAATTGTAAAAATATCGTGGCGGCCCTCCTACGCTCCACCACCAGAGGGACCTACAAGACCGACTTCCCCGCAAGTCCTCGGAAACAGTACGATTAGTACTTATACCGATCTCTCTCCTAACTTCAACATCCCTCACGTCTAAGGCACGGGCCTGCTAGAATGCCTTACCGACGAGTCCACTAGCAGGCCCCGGACGAAACGCTTCCTATCCTTTTCCTTGCATCATTAACCCGCCGCTAAAATATTAAAAGAAAAAAATGTGTTTTAAATTTAAAGCATTAGAAAAGTAATAAACAAAATGTTCTTTAACATTTTTTGGTTCGCTCCCTTGAAAACTTTGTGCGCCTCTTCCAGAAACCTGGAAGTCCCATCGTCCAAAAAAAAGAAATACATATTACGAAATGCGACGCTAAGACTCACATTGTTTGAATGTAATTAAAAATCATATGATTTTTATATGTTGAAAAAATGTATTAATAAATGCCAAAAATTATAGATTCCTGTTTTGTTAGTTTTATTTCAGAAAATATTTCTTTTTTAGTACAAATTGCCTAGCTTTCTAGATCGGAACCTTCCCTTAATTATTGCAAGCTAATTATTTACATGCGGCGTACCATAAACTCTGTTTAGCGACATAACCTCTATACATATGCAAACCAGAACGTCTGTCTGTATGTTCCCTATTAACTCCCAAAACCTTTAACTCACCTCGACAAAATTTTGCACAGTTATTCTCTAGTACCCTACAGAAAATACTAATGGCTATGAATTCTTGACACTCTATCCTTTCCCTTTATTTTATATTCTGGACACTATATGCTCCTCTAAATTTAGTGCATTATTATAAGTTTTTGAAAACAAATATACTAGATATAGATTCTCTTTTACATTAAGATATTTAAATATATTATTTTCGGATTTCAAATTTCCATAAATACCGATTCTAGATATAAAAAACCCGGGCACCGCTGAGTTAAGCTAGTACTTTATTAAACATTCAACAGTATTTTTTAAATATTTTTATATCATCCATATTCTGAAGCTAAACCGCAGATTTTTTTAATCTCATAAATTATGAGAAACTGAATGAATTCAGTTGAAACAATCTACAACAATGTAGCATTGTTCTATTGAAATAATACAGAACATTGCTAGCACCGCGTTATCAAGTGCTATTTGTTTGCTCTTTCAAAGACTGCATTTATTATAAATCACTCGACCTTGATTTCAGTAAATTTATTTCTTGAGACGAAAACCAAGAAGTGATTTCTATGACGACAAAATCGGGCACCGCTTCAGTTATCGAGACAATGTGCAGAATGGCGTACCGTATCTTGATCGAAAGCTTATGCGTCGAGGATTAGAATGATCGTGCTCCAAATTGCCGCGAATTCATAGTTTTCGAGATATTCGCATGAAACTGTCGGTACCACTACAATGAACTTCGCCCATGCGTGTGTATCTGTGACACAACCACAAATATAATTGACACGGTTGCCGCATCAGGTTTATATAAAATATAAACTATAATTCTATTTATGAAAGATAATTATATTTGGGTTAGGTGCCATTTTATCCAATACTGACGAGTACGCATCATAGACGCAAAATTGCAGGCAGAATTTTAATTATCGAAATTGAGAAAACGGCAATTTTTTCAACAACTACATTTATTTATAAAAGGAGGCATATTTTCAACGAAATCCTAGTCATAAACCCTCCTTGCACTTCTCGTATCTCGTGAATTACGTTCACCCAAATACATTCGGTATTTCTTTAAAACAAAAATTAATGCAGAGATCACTACAGTAAATTCTCTGATATTAACCTTCAGCTCGAAATTGAATTAGAATAATTTGGGTAGAGGAGACAATTTTATGAGCCTCGCAGCTGCCTTTGCAATTCACCGAACAAAGGAAAAGACAGCGAATAAAAGAGAAGGATGGAATGAATGTTGAGACAATTGAGACATTTAAACTCTAGTGTACCAAATACTAGATTAAAAATAGTGCATAAAATTTTTTATTTTTAACTTCTTCTGTATAAAAATGTTTATAACAGATTGCTGAGATTATTTTGATAAAAATGAGACTAAACATGAAATAAGTTGGACTACGTTTACTTATTAATACTTATTGAGTAACTTCTTGGAACATGTATGAAAATTATTGTAAAAGCGACATTGTGCGAACTGAAAAATATCTTACAGTGTTATGCATCATATTTTCTAAAGTTCGGCTGACTATTTAAATATAGTTTTGTCATCAGCATTATTTGATTACTATTAACCCTTAGCGCTCCTTTGCCTCCGCTACGGAGACATTCAGTTTTCAACACGATTACGCTTAATTACCAAAGATATCGCACCATGATAATTTACAAAATTAAAAATTTATATTTAGAGGGGAAAATGGAAATTTGTAAAAAGAATAAAAACAACTACTTTCACAGGCAATAGTAATTTTTTCCGTTCAAAATAAAACTTCTTTTCTTCGATGATAAAGAATCGTACGGGGTGCGAAGGGTTAATAAGTATCATTATTAGAGATTATGAAATGGATAAACAGGGTCTTGACCTTACTAGCAATAGGTAAATTTTTGTATTCCTTCTACGATCTTCTATTCTCGAAAATCATGCTCTAATCGCACTGGCCCTACTTGTATCTCCTCTACTCACATTGACCTTTTCGGTATTGAAGTCACTATGAGTAGTGGCACGATGTTTCGAACCTCGTTGGTTTCTCTTTTAATTTCAAAATTATATCGTGTTTGATTTCATGTTAATCGGAAAAATCTACCAATATGTTAAACAAGTTTTCAAATAAAAAGGAGTAAAATTTAAAAAGTTATATTATTGTATTTTAAACTATCAAACCGTCAAAAGAACCGCATCTCGTACAGGATTACCATCAATCACATGCTCGACTGACCCTGGCCAAGATAACATAGGCGTAGGAATACCAATAGGGACAATGTGAGCACAGCACCAATAGGGTCAATATGGGAGAAGTTACTGTATCTTGATCCATGACCATTCTAATCCTCGAGGCACAAGCTATCGATCAAGATATAGTGTGTCATTCTGCTCATTGTCCAAATAATTGAAGCGGTGACAAATTTTTATTGCGTGAAATTTTCATTCATGCCAATTTTCATTAGTTTTATTATAGAACCTATGAATATTACCCATTTGAAGTTTAAAACATTACATTATATTTTTTAAACTAAAATATACGAAAAAGATATTTTTACATATCATTAAATACAATGAAATTGAAGTGTTGGAAAAATTAACATCAAACGGCGTTTTTGTTTTCTCGACTTACAATAATCTCCTTCGCGTTAATATTTATAAAAAAAGAATGGAGATAAAAATAAGAAAAACTCTGATTTGTTAGAGTTTCAATTCATTTTAGTTCAGTAATTTATTCTCAGTTCTAAAAACGGTAAAAGTTCTAGAAATGGTAAAAACTGGTGAAATGGGGCCTCTTCTCCGATTTGGATGATTTTTTGATATTTTGTAGAAATCAATATTTTGAATAACTTTTTCCTTTGCATATAAGCTGCGGTATCGTTTAGTTACCGAGATATTCGCTAAAAACTGTTGCTGCTCCTAGATTGAATTTTTCCTATAGCTGTGTGTCTGCGCCAGCGTATGCGTCAGTATTGGTTGCTGCTTATCTTCTGTTTATAGTATAAGACCGTCAGGCAAGCTTAAAGGCTTCAAGCGCAACTGCATATGCAAGGCTGCAAGAAATGTCTCTTAAAACTTAATCAATGATTTGCTTTAGATTTGGGTTAGATCTTTTAATCCGGCCGCCACAAGGCAACCGGCAACGGTTGCATGAAATAATAACGGACTAGTATAAAAATAATAACAAATTTAATAAAAGTTATATTTTAAATAATTATAACAGCTACTTTTTTATTCAATCTGTTATTATTTTTATAATTAGTTCTATTATTATTTCACGAAAGCGTTGCTAGCCGCCTCACGATGGTCAGATTAAAAAATCTAACCCAAACCTAAACCAAATAATTGATTAACTTATAACAGATATTTCTTGCAATCTTGCATCTGTAGTTATGCTCGAATCCTTTAAGCTTGTAAAGAGAAGATAAGTGGCAACCAATACTGACGCATTCACTGCCGCAGACACACAGCTATAGGCAAAATTCAAGGTAGTGGTAGCAACAGTTTTTAACGAATATTTCAGAAACTAAGCAAAGCCACAGCTTATATGCAAACGAAAAAGTTGTTCGATATGTTGTGTTTTACAATGTATCCAAAAATCATTGAAATCGGAGAGGAGGCCCCTTTTCTACAGTTTTACCCCAGAAACTAAACCGAACTACATATTACTCTTTTTTAAAGGAAGATAGTGAAAATTTATAGAAAGAGATATTACAGTGATTAGTGAATTTTATTTTCCTGAGATCACATTCTTTTTGCAAGATGTGCAAACGCACTTGCCAAATAATATTCTGGCACAAAATACGGAACGCTCCGTGAAAGTTATTAATTTTATCTGTTTTATATGTGGAAGAAAAGGATGCGTCAGGATGGTTTTCTTAAACAATTACACGGCGGCGTGGTAATATTAAGATTTAATATTATCTTTGTGAACGGTCGTGCGAACATTGCTCTTCCACGTGATATTGCTCATTATCTTTCGCAAAAATGACGCCGCCCACCGTCACCTTTCAATACAATGTTGCTGGTGAAAAGCGTGGCGATTCAAGGAATTACCGCGGCACTTGGGTTTAACAGCAAGCTCTTACACGTTGAATAGCGAGTCCGGTAATCGGCGCTTATTCAATTCATTAGAAGGAAACCATAAAACTGGTCCCCTTAGACGATCCGTGCAGACACTGGAGGTCCGTCAGCCCCACATCTGCGTCGCACGCTACACTTTATTACCGCTTAGCAATCATTTGCGAGCTGCTTGATGTGAAAACTTTTAAACCTTGTTTATACTTTAATTGCCATCTCAAGCAAGTCTATTTCTTCAAACATGAAATCTACAACGCGACTTCCAATTATCGGTCAACGCGTGCGTCACAATTCTAAGTTTTTTCAACAAATATTCTGTTAATTCGTTTTATCATACAAATATTCTGCTAATTCGTCCAACCAGGACGGCACAATTTTTAAGATACCCCCGATTGACTTCTTTTTGCAACTTCTTATTTTTAAGTACCGCTCACGAAACCGCTATCAAACTCCGGGTGACATCAGACACTAGAAAAGTCTAATAACGAAAATCCACAAACCAGTCTAGAATCCAATCACGCGAGTTAACGACCGTTATCGTATTCAGCATCACACCGGACTCCAGAATATCGCGACCTCGTAAACGTGATCTCGTTATTACGCGCGCCACTTCCTTCAGCGGCATGATCCCTCTGAAGAAAGACGGTTACCAGAGGAACTCTGATCAATTAATTTAAATCAGAGATAGTGTGAAAACGTTTACTCCGCCACGTTACAAAGTTGAGCGTACCAACCGCATCGCTTCGGTACGATCGACTTTCAACATTATCAATAATTAGAAGTATTTCAAAAATAGTGGAATGTTTGAAACAGGCTGCACTTTTACTTTATATCAGTAAATCACTTAAAGAAAATATAGTCTGTGGCGATCCTTCTACACTCCGCTACCGGAAGGATTCCACTAACACCGATTTTCCCGCAAGATTTCAAGAATCGTACGATTCGTACTTATACCGATCGCTCGCCTAACTTCAATATCGGGCCTGATAGAATGCCTTACAGACAACTCCACTAAACAAGTCGCGGACGAAACGCCCTTCGTTTTCACTTCTCATTCTCTCTCATATTCAACTACCACAGGCATGAGTCGCTAAATAGTCGTAAAACAATACAATTTCTCCTGCTACAAATTTTCTTTATCTTCGCACAAAAAATAATTACAGATACTGTAGGCATTGACGCGTGAGAGAAGCCCTCGGGGAACCTGACGGCGGTGCCATAAGGTGTCAGCATCCGTTGATTCCACGAATTCGAAGATCGGTGCGTGACTTTGTCCTGCTGACAGCCACAGTTTTGCGCTTCAAGAGTCGGCACGTGGCTTTGTCCTGCCGACGGCTATCGGACTAGAGGCTACGACGAATTCGGCGTGTGGCATTGGACAGCCACGGCCGCGATATCAAGGGCGGATACTGCCTTTATGGAATCGATGGCTCCACCGTAAATCTCCGATCGAAAGCGGAGGTGTATGTGTGTATGCGCGCGCGCGTATATTTGTGTGTATATGTGTATTTTATCACCCATAAAAGCGGGAACACGAGAGGGTGCGCACACTCTCTTTTTGAGGCTCGACACCCTACAATACTCTGTTTCAGGTTCTATAATTACTGTGCTCTTAACCTATTGCGTGGACGCCGCTATTTGCGTTACACTATTTAATATACATAATTTTGAGCCTACCAGCTCACAAACAGTTCGGGAACTATGTTCACCGACGGTATAGACACTTTTGCGAACAGTGAGCAGCATGCAGCGAATCGGTAAACGAACAGTAGACAATGTTCATACGAGAGGATTGTACATTACTGTTAAAGGAAGACACCCATGTTTTACATGTGTTTGTGTAAACTCCACATCCTAAAAGAAAAACTGAAAATAACGAACTTTTCCTTACTAATCTTTACTTTATGGTATGTCCGTCAATTAGGGTTTGGGGATGCCTGCGAAGATCCCAGGTATGAATGTACGCGCTATTACTTGCTTTTTTCCGCAGTTCTAACCGTGCGCCCGTCTTGTACAGATCATCTTGAAACTATCTAAATATATATTTTTTCTTCCACCGTATCTTGAATATAATTATTTAAATACTCCTCCACATAACCTCCTCAATAATTATCCCCTTGCCTTACGATTTTTTAAATATTTATTCACGTTAGCCATGGCGGTTCGCTTCTTTAATATCGTATCAAATACGAAGCATTGGAATATTATACGTATTTTGAATTTACTAATTTTCAATCTTGTAACTTGAAATTGCAGTTAAAGTTAAAATTAAGTTTTATCATAAATACAGCGTGTCTTCATTCTACTTTAACCATAATTTCCGCCACGAATGCGACTCGTGATTGTAGGGCAAAGGGTCGTGATCGCAAAGCGTTTTTAACTCTATGCATTAGAGAGGCGTCTGTCACTCGCTGCTTGAATTAATGCAGCAACTCGAATGATGACAACGGATATAATTATTTTATTCCAATATTTCCATGTATTTTTACATTATACAAGACCCGATACTTGTAATTTGCTTCATGTGACATTTTATGAATCACTTGCCAAAATCCAATCGTGAGTGACATCAATGACATCTTACAATTAGTAAATTTGACGACCAGTTTGCCTTTAAGCTTCAGTTTGTATTCGATCTACAACTATTGATCATCGACACGGAGAGATATATTAAGTTTGAATAAAAATCATTCTTTGCTAGAAAATGTAACGTAACCAATAGTCTTTCTTCAACAGAAATTGCCATTCTAAAAATTGTATTTTTTCTCGACATTCGTGGTCTAATTATGCTAATTGCAAGTAATTTTTTACAATCTTTATAGTAAAGTTAGTCGGTGCATCTTCGTTTTTCACAAACTTTTCTCTATCAACACCGGTATCCCCTTTTTTTCTTTTCACACAACTTTTTTTTATTACTAAATATACAATTAATGCGAGCAATAAATCTTGTCTAGATATAACTGAAAAGAAATGTGTAATATAAGCAAGATCGAACACAAATTGCCCGCAGACACGGAGCGAACAAGCTTGTAACTGCATGTAATTTGCTAATGAGCTGTTCACGAACTCTAGTGTGGATAGAACGTTGTTTCTGTTCACGAGCAATTCGCGAACTGCTCTGCCCTTTCTGTTCTGCAGTGTTCTATCCAGTGTAGACCTAGCCTAAAGTGTGTTAGAAATCACAAGAAAGAAGATGATTCCAAATGAATGAATAAGCAGAGAACGTAGAATATTTTTTATTTCGAAATTTCGTATATGAAGTACGGTTGTTGACTCCCACAGTTTGCGTGGAGTCGATTATTTAGCATCAAGGATGCCAACACGTTTATAATAATAATATAGTTGATATATTGAGTTCAGTTAGTACAAGTTCCACAGTTCAATAGTTCACAAGTTTCAGTGCTAGTTCTAATTCAATGTTCAATGTTCTTATCTCATCTCATCAAGTTCAATTCTAAGACTTTACTAATACCTTCTGTTCAATACTTGTTCTGACAATTCTAATCTTAATCGTAACAGTGACAGTTCTTAAATACTAAACACCCTCGTTAGGCGTGTCGTCGCCAAGAGGGTGGGAGGCATGCTATGTCCAATCGGTTAAAAATTCTGGTGTCAAGAGAGGTGGTCAATGTCACGCCCTCAGAGTTCGTGCGTCAGTCCTCGGTGAAANAGATGTGACGGTGTCAGAAGGTAGCAGCTCAAGTACACGTGCGTCAGTCCTCGGTGAAGATTAGGATACGGCAATTTGCTATTGAGCAGAAATCGACGAACACCAAAATATTCGCCAGTTTCTAGGTCGCAAACTAATAACATGCCAGATGTGAGAATGACCGTTCTCAAAAATAGCTAGAGTTCGTCCGTATCATAAATTAAGTCGTTAGCTGTTCTTAACAACGGTATCTACACATCTTTTATAAAAGAAATTAGTAAATATTACATTACATTCATAATGTAACTTTTTGTTAGAAAATTCTAAAATGGTTCAGCGAAACAATGAAACAGGTAAAATAATTCACATGAAAATATGATTTTCTGTTTCACGAGAAATGTTGAGAAAGAAAAAACATCAAGAGTAAGTTGGTGAAAAAGGTAAAAGCAACGTGATCCCGCCACAGAAGCTATGACAAACAAACGGGAAAAAGCAAAAACTAATGGGTTTCTAGAAACGACCGTTTAAAAGTACCACAGATTCCTTTGATTTAATCGACTGACTTGAGGAAATTTTCTGGTAACGACAGTGGCGGCGTAAGAAGAAAGCGTGGAAGCGCGGGTGCAGCTTTTAAGACATTGCAGAACGAATTACCCACATGGCAATATGCCGACGCTTGGCGTCGTTTACGCCCTACTTCGTTTTACGATCGCTGCCGACTGTTATTGTCCGCGCTCCGCTATATTATCGCGATATCGCGACCTTTCTTTCTCGTTGCAGTGTCATTAAAAAGGTATTATCAAGCATCGAACGGCGATACGACAGGTGGTCTGTCACCGTGCGAATGTAACGCAACACTTTTTTTTTTATTCGTGATAAAAGTTGTGCAGGGTGTTGAAGAAAAGTGGTTCGAGAGTTTATAGGTTCATAGTATTGAAGGAATTGTTAGAAACAGCTACTATGTACTTATTTTATTATTTTCAGTTAGCACTAAGTTATGTCACAGTTAACCTTTTTCTCCTGTTTTTATCGCATATGTTATTTTATATAAATACATATGTTCACCCTTTATAGCGTCATGCGATATACAAGTTACATACTCATGCATCAATATTTTTAAAACTTTATTTTATCTTCTTACCATTGTACTATTAAATTTTATTTCTATTTACCTATACTACTGTACTAATACTAAACAGCCCATTTATAAAAATTATTGGTTACAAAATTTTCAAATCAAGTTAAGGAACTGTATTCAATTGTAACGTTTATTGTTATAGACAGACAAAATTTTTGTTACAGAGGGTTAAACTCAAAGTCCGAAAACGCTCGATGAACGAAAAAAATAACCGGAATACA
>SMSQ01019494.1:39636-67708 GCA_019453375.1 Ctenoplectra terminalis | reverse complement strand
ATTAGGATACGGCAATTTGCTATTGAGCAGAAATCGACGAACACCAAAATATTCGCCAGTTTCTAGGTCGCAAACTAATAACATGCCAGATGTGAGAATGACCGTTCTCAAAAATAGCTAGAGTTCGTCCGTACCATAAATTAAGTCGTTAGCTGTCCTTAACAATGGTATCTACACATCTTTTATAAAAGAAAGTAGTAAATATTACATTACATTCATAATGTAACTTTTTGTTAGAAAATTGTAAAACNCAAATCAGAGTAATATGATCGTCTAATTTTTTACTCTCTTTATTGTATTTCTTTAAACTTGTTCATTCTTTTTCTATTAAATGAAACAAACATACACATAATAATGTGACACTAATTTTTGAATCGTTTTTTTTTTATTGAATAACGAATNGTAACGTTTATTGTTATAGACAGACAAAATTTTTGTTACAGAGGGTTAAACTCAAAGTCCGAAAACGCTCGATGAACGAAAAAAATAACCGGAATACAATGTTATATTTTCATAATGTCAGAACGCGTAGTGGCAATTTTCTTCAACAACCGCAACATAAATTTCATATCATGGTATCTTTTTATGCGCTAGAACGCGTTGTGGCTCTTTAAAAGCAACCGGAATGCAAAATTTCGTGTTGTGCCTTTCTAAAGCCACAACGCGATATAGTCGTCTGTATTGCTCATCGTGCGTTTTCGAGCTTCGAGTATAATACATGCACTGCAAAATCAGAGTAATATGATCGTCTAATTTTTTACTCTCTTTATTGTATTTCTTTAAACTTGTTCATTCTTTTTCTATTAAATGAAACAAACATACACATAATAATGTGACACTAATTTTTGATTCGTTTTTTTTTTATTGATTAACGAATCGTAGACACTGCCACAAGGCAGAAGATCACTGAACCTTGAGCCGAACATTGGCATCAAGTATTGGCATCCGCCGATTCCATGGATTCAAAGATCGGTACGTGGTATCGGTTTGTCGGCAGCCTCGGTTTTCACGTTTCGAAAATCGACACGTGAATTGTTCGTGCCGATGATCACCATAACCACTGGTGTCGCGAATTCAGCGAATGCCTTCGGTTGAACGTGTAGGCATGCGTTGCGTGTGTGCGCCTTTGACAAGTATAAAAGGAAGAATGCGAGATCGGAAGCGTGTCTTCTAGGCTCGATCACCCTACAGAATCACTATTAGAAAATGGCGTTTTTAATAGACGCAAGTTCATTTGCAAGAATCAATCAAATTTAATGTTACGTTTTAAAATTGTAATAATTTTGTTTAACTGTTTTGCTAGAACAAGAATAAAATGTAATGGGTTGCTTCTAATAAATAATATAAATGTAAAAATCTGTAAAAATGTATAAATTTTCGTTTTTTNCACTAATTTTTGATTCGTTTTTTTTTTATTGATTAACGAATCGTAGACACTGCCACAAGGCAGAAGATCACTGAACCTTGAGCCGAACATTGGCATCAAGTATTGGCATCCGCCGATTCCATGGATTCAAAGATCGGTACGTGGTATCGGTTTGTCGGCAGCCACGGTTTTCACGTTTCGAAAATCGACACGTGAATTGTTCGTGCCGATGATCACCATAACCACTGGTGTCGCGAATTCAGCGAATGCCTTCGGTTGAACGTGTAGGCATGCGTTGCGTGTGTGCGCCTTTGACAAGTATAAAAGGAAGAATGCGAGATCGGAAGCGTGTCTTCTAGGCTCGATCACCCTACAGAATCACTATTAGAAAATGGCGTTTTTAATAGACGCAAGTTCATTTGCAAGAATCAATCAAATTTAATGTTACGTTTTAAAATTGTAATAATTTTGTTTAACTATTTTGCTAGAACAAGAATGAAATGTAATGGGTTGCTTCAAATAAATAATATAAATGTAAAAATCTGTAAAAATGTATAAATTTTCGTTTTTACGTATTTATCACTGATCGCGATAAATGTATCAGGTACAAGGAGCAAGTTTGTTTCAGTCGTCATTCGAAACTTAAAATAAACTGACTGCTACACTTTCGTGTAAACAATTTGTTGTCAGGAACAAATGTAGCTCTGAAACCGAAACGAAACCCAACTGTTCCTCGGAGTATGTTCCTTCAGTGTGAACAAAATGTTCCTACAAGTTGTTATTTGTTGGACATCTTTTGAAACATGCAACAACAGGTGACAAAAAGTTTCTTATTGTTGTTTCAGGACATAGCTTTGGAAAGCTCGTGTTAAACTGCTTTGGTGTAGCAGTGTTTCTCGAAGTTACGGGAAATAGAAGACGACCGCGTTCATTTCGATTCGTACCTATTTCAAATCCTTATATTAATTTACTACTTATTTTCTAATATTAATTTACCTTTAAATTATTTGGAAAATTACAAGATTTTATAAATCATCAAGCAGGTATAAATGTTATCAAAGTCTAATGAAATTGTTACAGTTGTAACCTAATCTAATTCAAACCATTCAACCATTTAAGGAGTTGAAATGTACGCGCCTAGATGAAAATGTTGATGTGGATAATATGACGTGACCAGATTTTCCAAGAAAATCAATTTCTAATTAGGATCAAGCGTGCCGTCAAAATTTTTTAAAAGTCTCTTTTCACCGCTTTGCTTATAACATTGAATATAATTAACTTCTTTATATTAACCCTAATTACGGCCCATGGATCGTTTCTGACTCAGTTGTGCTTCCCCTTTGATAAAAAATATCTTAATTTTGAGAAAAATATAGGAAAACTGTTGTTAATGTAAGAAAGGCTGATGGGCGAGGCGAGAAGAAATTAGAAACAATCTATTAGTGAATAATATATTTTATTCGACCTGCTCTGGTCGACGTGCCTGCTCAAACTGCTTTTACACTTTGGCTTTTCCTAGGAGGTGTCCTAGGAAAAGAAAAGGGGAGTGCCGTCCTAAGTGGACGCACTTGGCCGACTCTCTACGCACGGCCCTTACAAAATATATAACTCTTCTCTATTGCTTACATTAACACGTTAAACGCCACGCCGATTTTGGTCGGCTTTCCGTTAGGCGGAAAGTGTTCTATGATACTAATTCAAGAATATATTAAAATAATTAAAATATAAAATAAAATGGTCGCAAAATAATTAAGAATTTAAGAAGGAAATTGTAAAAGTTTGCAAAGGAAAGTCGTATCTTTGTTTAATATGATTCAATAGAACCCATTAATGAATTACAAGGTATTATTTTTTTAAATTAATACTGTCAGTCCTTGGAAACTAGTGGCGCCTAAAAGAAAATTTCAGCGTCGATCCACAAGGACCGGCGTGGTTCTTAACGTGTTAATATACGAATTTTCTTGTTTCAGTTCTGCGCTAAAGATACACTTTTCTCAAAATGAAGAGATTTTTTAATGGAATAAAAGTGCGATAGGATCGGAAAAAAGCTAAACAGCGTATCAGGGTTAAAACGCGTTACATAAATTCGTTTGTAAGGTAAACTAGAAATAAATTTCAATGCTGATAAGTAGAGACGAAAAATTGATTCTCAGAGATAAGTAATTAGTTTCGTGTAATTACATTTAACCTTACGTCGATCAGATAAAGGAAATACGACATCCTTTGACATAAAAGTAGAAAGGTACATACAACGGCGCGCAAAGTTCATATATCGTGCTCTTTAGATACTATCTTTTCCCTGGTTCGACATCTCCGTTTCGTGGCTATCAAACGTTACTTGTCTGGGTTCGACGCGAATCACCGTCATCGTGGAAGAGAAAAGATTAAATGCTGATTGCCTGTCCGTTTATTTATCCGGTTGATTCTTTGCCGATTCTCACTCACACGTCTTGCTTCGTTCAATGTAATTGGCCGACACCATCCTGAACTGTAATAACACTAGCTAGAAAGCAAAAACCATTAACAATTTCATATTCGATAAATCTATTTTTCCAGAAAATTGTGGACATTCTTATTTATGTGGCACAAATATATATAATATCTATTGCGTTCTGTTTTGATTATTTATGTTGCTTAAAAATTTATGAAATATTTCTTAAAAACTAGAGTCAAAACTAGTTATTTTGATAAATCGGTAGGTTAATTTTTGCGGAGATATTTATGATAAATTGTTTAATAACTTTGTTATTTTCCACAAATGTTAAAGTACTCCCAATATATAAATATAAATAAGGAAGATAAACTATAAAAAATGGGCAACTTCATAATTTTTTATTATACCTTACAAGAATGATAGAAAAAGCTATTATTATATTAGAGGTAAAGTATCAACGATCTACATAAAGTAGTCAAAACGGTCATCAATATATTAACTCAATTGAAACAATAGTAGTTTGACATAAAAAATGAAGAAATGTGCAGACAAGTTCTTCCTCAAATGAAATACGTTTAAAGGGTAGGTTACAATGTATAACATTATAATTCAATGAGATTTGTTCATACTTACTATTTACTAGAGATTACGGTATGGTACTTGTATTAAAAAGACACTTGTGTACACGTGTATTACACATCTTCGTACCTCAGTCCTTGTGCCTTTTAGCATATAGGTACCCGTGCATTATTTTACGTATATTTAAATACACGTGTATCTAAATGCATGTGTGATTTTTAATACATAGATATCCGAGAAGCTCGAAAGAATACGTAATTATATTAATTAATTAATTAGTACGTATTCCGCATTTCGTTAGATTTCCCGCATATTCATATATCAAAAATCACACGAATTAAATTAGTTAACACACGTGAAATAAAGATTACTATTGTTGATGCGTATTGTTCGTCGATTGTTCACATTGACCTTTCATTCACCTTGTTCAGTGTACTAATTCCAAGCAACACTACCAAATCGAATTAATATCACAAGTCTCTTGATATTTTATTGTAATATATAAGAAAAATTGACATTACTATGATCGTAGGATTTGTTCTGTTAAAAGAAACAATTGATATAGTTCTATTTAAAAAATAAAGATGACCTAGTTTTTTTTAATAAAATTAATATTTCGGAAATCTTGATTATTAAGGTTTGGAAAATAACTGATTAATTCTATGGACAAACTTTTTCTATCAAATTATTTTAAGCGATTCAAAAATCGCGGTTATCTTTACGATATAGATACACCCTTTTGCTGTACTGAAACATTTGTGTTATTTTTCTGTTACAAAGGGTGGCTATATACTACTTTTGTTTGCTATTTTTGATAACTATGTTAATATGTGTATATAAGTGTATTTAAGTATATTTTTAATAATAGACACCAGCCACCAGGTGCATTATCCCAAAACCTCTTTAATGATGCTACCTCAGACTAGGCAACATTATTCAAGTTATTGAAATATTAAAGTTAGAATGTACAACTACTAATTTAAAAATACCTAAGCAAACGTACCAATGTTTCAAAATCAAAGAAACTACATACATATCTACTTATTTATATGCATCGGGGCATTGTCAACAATTCAAACATCGAGATTCTTCAACGATTCCAATTCAAGACCCTACGATTAATCTGCAAATGAAAGGATTCACCATGATCTGAAAATAGCACCAGTGAAACAAAAAATTATAAATTTCAGCAATCGTTATAACTCGCGTCTAACCAATCATCCAGATCTCTTAGTCACCTAACTACTAGACAATTCAGAACTCCTCCGTAGATTAAAAAGATCTTCTCGATCCACCTGATAGATTTAAAAAGTAGTCACTAACAAATGTTAATACCAAACATTCATAGATAAACACTTCGTAAATAACTCTCTTTCGAAGTTGTAACCAAACCATTGTACCACGTTAACTTAACACTCTATCAACTGGGAGCCTATTAATCGGCTTTTTGCAACCAACGCTCATCGACCGGGAGCCTATTAATCGGCTTTTTACAGCCAACGTTTATCTACCGCTTGCTGCTTAATACTAACATTATGAAAATAAAAAATTTTATTAAATTTGATTACCTTGCAATAAAAGAAACGATATACTAAGCGCTTTCATGAATTTCGATTTAAAAACAGAGTTGCAAGAATAAGCGCTTATATTTCCGCACGATAGCCAAAACCGAGCCGGTGTTAGCGATGTATCCGCGTTCCAATGAACCGGTCGGTAATATGTTAATTTACTTATAATTCTGTTTAAGTATTGATTCTAATAACAAACAAATTAAAAAAAAAAAGAAAAAAAAAAATTATATGCATCTTACCTCCATTCCAGAATTCTTGACAGAAAAAAATTTATCAAATATGTACGATATCGCTGATGTCAAGGAATATTTCACTGCTGAAAGGTGGAAAAAAGCTTCTATACACAAGCGTTGACGCATTTCCTGAATTATACCCTCCCTCGGCTCGATTGAAAAGAAAGGGAGCCCGATTCGATGAAAAATGGCGGGTCATTCGATCGACGCAATATGAATATCCTTTTAAATGAATCAAGGAGGGTATCCGGTCAGTTTTTCACGGGCCACCCCCGGATTATTAGGTGAGCGAAAAATAGCCGTGCCGTTGCTTGAAAAACGAGCCATCGGACAGCCTCCCGTATTGATCGTTACAAATAGCGCGAGCCGAAGAAGAGCCGTGTGGATTATCCCCTTTATATCGAGCTATTAATATTACTTTCTGCAGATCTTCTTTGACCCTCCGCTGACCCGCCGACGTCCGCTCAAGGGTGGAACGTCGAACCGTCCAGGACTTTTAGTTTGGCCAAGGCGACGCGACTATACGATACCCGTTTAATTATCAACACGACCCATTCTCACCGTTTCTTGTTGATTTTTTTAATTCTTCCTCGATCCCCTTGCTCGTTAAATTCTAACGACTTAACGAAGAGTGTGCTTAAGTTTTACACGGCCGCCGCATTCATGGATGGGTAAACGGTGAACATATTTTTCTTAAAACTAGCACGTTGTGGCTCGCACGAAGAACCATAATAACGGGAAAAAATATTTGCGCAAGGAAACTATGTGTACTCTGACCTTAAACGAATCTTTTGTTTCTCGATTTATTATTGAAGATTTTGTTAAATAAGTACAAGACGTGTTTTTTTAAGCAAGGTCTGTTTTAGAATTACCGCCAATTGAATTAGGGAAATAGTATTGCTATTATATGTATAGTATCTTTTTCTAATTCCTTAACTAGCTATCGGTCGTTCAGTCTTATTTAGGTTCGTCAAGTTATTTTATTTCTGCTAGCAGAAAACAATAACAAACTGTTGAAATTTACAGCCAGCTTTGTCAGGTTTATACGATAAGTGTTATAAATGACAGTAAAGTAAGGCAATGGTGACGTTTGTTTTAAGAAAGATGAACGAATATTCATAATGAAGAGCGAAGCAGTAATTTACACGTTCAGTAATTTACTACATCTTGCCAACTGATGGCAAGTTGATGAACTGCGTCAATAAGACTGGTGATGGACTTCTTTGGCAGTGTAATAAAAAAAACTAATAATACGATCACAAAAATGTGTCGAAGTCCATAGTGAATGTGTGGAGATGTAACTAAAATAAATCATTTACGTAATACCTTCTACAGGTTTTTTCTTATCTTCGAACGGACTTTAAAAGCACGCCTTGTAGATTTTTTGTAGGAGGAAGTGTTGTTGACTTTGGGTATTTGATGTTAGTGATGCAAAATTGGGTAACTGTGAGTGTATATTTGATAATTAAATTGATACATTTATGTCGATTTTATAACTTATACTTGTTTATTCGGTCTTTTGTTTAATATCAATCCTCTTTTATGGTAATATATTTTAATATATTATAAAAAGCAGTGCTGTAATTAAAAGTACGAATTTGTTATTATCTCTGTTTAACTGTTGAATTTACATGAAATTGCAAATATTAAATGGTTTTCTTGTCAATTTGTTAAAATTGTGAGTCTGTATTCTGAATTCGATATGATTATTCCGATGTAGTAATTGCTATTTATAAATGTATACATATATGTATGTATGTATGGACATCCATATTTATACACTCTTAATATTAAACGTCAATTTATTTTAAATGTAGCAAAACCACTAAAAAATTTCTCAAAATTAATGGTTACATGGTGAAACCATTGCTATAAACACTAGAAATAGAATGAACACGATTTGTTCTCTCTTTTTACAACAGAAAGTTTAATATTGTCTTTTACTTAAATGATATGGCTGATTTATGTTTGTAAAGCAATAATAATAAAATTAGGTTAAATTTCAAGTTCTAATAAATCTGTCTAACAAAATAATTTAAATCAAGAAGAAGCAACGTTATAAGAAGAAATTAGTAACCATAAAAAAGACAAAATCTATTTAAAAATGTACCAGAAAAGAAAGTGAAGTTGCTTTAAAAATAGTTAAAATTAATTATTCAGTCTATTGAAGCGCAATTTTAAGACAAAAATATAATTATCAGTATACAATATCTTCATTGTTAAAACTTCTAAGTGTCAATATTGGAGAAAACTACTTATCATTTTTACTTTGCTAGTATTGATCCAATATTTGGTCAATGAATTACTAAAAAGAATTAATTGATTTCTCTTAACAATAACTATGATACGCTATAAATTATTACTCGCTATTACAAACTGACAACAGTGATTGTCTGCTAAATACAGCAAAATCGCAAAAATTATACCGAGTTAATGAATAAATGAATGAAACGAAACAATGAAACAAAAGTCACCGATAAGATTATTTCCGCTATTTGTAGGGACTCTTTTGTCCAGAGACTTTTGTTTCGACTCCTATTCCGGCATAGCGTAGGGTGCATCAGAACGCAGAGCGTAGCTTTCGAGGACATGCCTCTCCCTTTGGACGCGGTATTTCCCCCGTACGAAAGGCCGCGAAACAGAAAGTTACCGAGAGTGACGAGTCCCCTGGGAAATTTCCAAGTTTCCTTTTAATGGAATTATAAAGAGGAGCGGGCGTGACCAGGTGACAGCTAGCGAACTGGTGAAAATCCCTCACGGGAGACACACAATCCTTCCGAATGTGTATCCTCTTGCCAATTTTTCACCGTAATTATGTCCACAAACATTTCACCCGTATTTGATTGGTTAAATTGAATTACGATCCAGGAAACATACAAATCGAAGCTGCAAAGTGTGCTGTCATTTTTCAAGTTTTGAGTTACCAGTAATTACATATAATTTTACAGCCGAAGGCTTCGTAAAAATGTGTATTAGCTTAATTACGTGCTTGTAATAAGGTTGTTTAATTATTTGTAGTGATTATATTTTGCTTGCGCTACAATTTGTTTAACTATCATTAAGTTTGAGTTATAGTAAACTTTTCAGCGTGTTGAATTAATTGTTCGAAATCCAAGTAATAAAGCCATACTTGAGATATATTCAAGAACCGATGATTTCTTATGTAAAACTGCAGCAACTATACGAAATAAAATCGTATTCGACAAAGCTCCGTTCTAAAGAGAAGCAATTGAACATATTTGTCGAATAAAAATGGTATAAATGTTAAAACCTGGTTTGTTAAATATATAATCTTGAAATTTGATTTTCTAGAAAGTAAAACTTCGTTTCGCGAAATCGTGTTCTTTATTTTCGTATAATTCTTAAACAAAGTTGTAATTGTTAATTATTACGCGAATAGTGTTTCGTTAATGTTAACACTGGAATTTAATAAACATGATACTGGTTTGGTATTAATACTTCTTATTATGTGTGACAAAATTACCTTATTTATGAAAAATATTTCACGTAGTAATATATTTTAAAAGTCTTCGATAGTTTTAAATACCGTTAGAAGCTGTAAAGAAGTTCTATGGAAAGAATGGGAGTCCCAGTGGCCAGAATAAAAGCTGTACGCCTCCTTCTCGCACGCATTTTCCGCTTTCATGTATTATTTGCCGAAACAGTCACGCATACTAATCGGATCACATCACAACACGCAAGCAGAGCAAGAGACTCGTCTCTGTACTGTCCCACGAGGCTTCATTTCAGCTCCCACCGTACATACTTGAGAATCATTTGTCTAGGATAGTTGATACTTCCTCTACTTAAGTAAATTAAGTTGATTTTTCAAAAATTTTTCATTATCAAAATATAAAAGGTTTTCACTCGTATATCGTTATAATTATAAAATTATACGCGCGCACGCATGATTTTGCGGCGATCGAAGTGGACGCTCCGCGAAATAGCGAGAACCATGGGAAACTCTCGAGAATATTCCCACAAATTGACAAACGACGATCACTTGGGAATGTATAAAAAGAGCACCCTGCGTTGACTCGCGGCTATGCAAGTCCCTCTGTCGTCGCGTTGTTCTTGAGTCGTTCTATTAGGTTGTTGCATATAAAGTGTCCAATTTTACGTCATTATGTAGATAAGTAACATTAAACGATACTTATTGTGTACGAATATAAAACTCGAAGCTAACTCGATTGAACATGATTGATAAATGGTGAATTGTTTTAATATAAAATGGCAAACAGTGAAACAAAACGAACAATGAATAGAAGTCTAATTCGAGTACACTTCTTGTATAAATTTAAACTATACTAAACTAACCATAATGCGGTGAAAGTTTCTCGTGATATTAACACTGCTTTTGTAAAAGACATAGTTTGTAAACGAACAAATCGACATTGGTTCGAAAAATTTCATACCGAAGATATAAACCTCGGAAATGTACCTTGTGGTCGGCCTGAAGAAACGATCAAAAGTGACGAACTGAGAAATCTGGTTAAATCTCGCACTAGTTAAGATACACAAGATATTGCACACACATTAGGAATATATTGTATTTAATAAAAACATGATCGCTGAAAGTTTTATAGATAATTCGAACATTTCATCCTCAACAGCCTAATAATGATCTTAATAATAAACGTTACACATCTACTTCAAGGATTACTGTCCTTATTCTCTCCAATTTTGCAAGAATATGTCTTAATCGTGTATCTTTCTAAAAACAATAAATGAAAGTAAAACTTAACCCTGTATGGGACCGTGTGACTTAAAAGTTACAAACTGATGTATCTATATTTTAAAAAATTAATTTTGTTCAGCTATCACTGCACTATTAAATTTGATTACTGTATTATTGTAGCGACACCACGATCCATCTACAGTAATTATTAGTTAAAACATTTTCAAATCAAAGTGAAAAACTATAATAAATCGTAATTTTTTCTCCGATAAGCGGACAAAATTCGGGCTATAGAGGGTTAATTATTGAATACTATTTTATAAATGTTACACGTAAACTGTAATCAATTTTCCATAATATTAACTAATAGATGTATTCTACTTGAATTTAAGTCTAACTATCGATGGACAAACAACACTTGCAAATGACACTGTAAGTCCATTAAAAGCATTTAAATACTTAAACCTTGTTAATTGTTGGTCACAGTGGCTGCATTGTGGCGAAATTAGCCGCAAAATTAATCAACGCGATTTAACGTTCAAATTATAATGCGCCCGTTTCGGAAGTCATTCGAAAGTGTTCCACGAGGGTAATTACAGATTGGGATCGCGCGTGCCAAGAGAAAAACGTATAAAACGTAAAGTGGATTTAACGCCTGAACAACTTTGCACTATAAATGCTAATGGCTCTGGCTCGCAGTTAGTTAACCACCTGGCTCCGTAGTTCCACGCGTCTTTACTCAAGCCTGAATCAAGAGAGGGAGTCTTGTTCTCGGCTTAGGCTGGGTAAACTCGAAATTCGAACTGTCTGTCGGAGTAAAAACAACTTTCCGTTTTGGAAAAAAATTTATGGTCGTGCAACAGTTTTGGATCCCTTACATGTTTATTAACTTTATAAATGCAAGAGTGATACAATTGTAGCTTCATTTATGACGAGTATTTAGTGCAACTGCATTCACTGCAACTCAAAGTGGGAAAAGATGATAATGCATGAGAAATTTTATAATAAAATTAGGAGGATTATTGAATACAAATAATTTTTCAAATACTGTTTGAAAAATAAGTTAATTCTCAGGATTTAAGTGTTGAATTTTATAAACATTCAGTGTCTAATTCATTGACAATGAGTGGGAACAGAAATTTCGTACGGATGTACATATATAACGAGTGACTAAGTTTGGAGTATTATAAATGCGAAAGAAAAATGTTCGGACTAATAAGTATTAAAGAGTACGAAAGAAGAATACATGGCTACCCAAGGTTTTGCGTGGACGTGAGCGAATGTTTCCTGAGAATGTTTACATGGTTTGTTTGGTTTGAATGAAAGAGATAGTAAAATAGTAAAACAGGCGGGTGTAAGAATATATTGCACGGAAGATACATGTGCGAGGCAATTGTTAGTTGGAGTTGAGAAAAAAGTTTTAAAATTTATTGTGAAAGCTGAGTACTTGCCTGTGACAGTCACAGAATACATTTAATAAATAGATATTGTTACTATTATTATCTACGCCCACAGTGACGAGAAAAAGTGTAAATACATAACGCTAGTCTCTGGTAGAAAAAGATTGTAGTACCTACAGAGTTTACAACTCACCGATAAGGATTAGATAATTATAATTACACATTGAAATTGATAGAAAAAAGATAAAATTTTTGCTTATACATTTTATACTAGCAATGTATAAAATATTTTAAGAAATAGGAACTTAGTGCAATGTTTACAGTTTCGCACTTGAATAATGTTTCTTCGATCAAAGTTTTAATTTTTGGTTTTTGCTTAGTGATTCTGATCTACGTAACATACTTCGTATTGAATTATAAATAATTTCCGGTACGATACCACACCATTCCTCGTAAAACTGTTTAAAAGACCCTGCTTCAATGACCTTGACCTTGGCACGCATATATTGTCAAGGACATGACCTTGAATAACTCATAAAAGGTTTCACTAGGCGATCGTTATTTATTAAAAAGTTATGAATATAAAATTTTTGAAAAATGTAACTATTAACGTGATTACATTTAAGAAGAAACTGTACTATTTTATATGAAAAAAAATGAAAAGGTAATCATTTAGAATAACAATGATCTTCTCACTGATGTCAGTGACCTTGAAATATGTTGTCAAAGTCATCATAGTGAATAAGTTTTTCGCGGATATGTTAACGACGAACGGTTTTAGTTTCCGAGATATACACAAAAATACAAAAATGTCTTTAACACTATAAAAAGTGGTTAAAAATGAAATTGTACGTGCATTTGCGCAAGATATCACTTCTAATAACGGTAAGGTATGGTTAGGTTGAGTTCGGATTAGTTTTTTGGGGGATTTAGGGGGCGGAATCCCACAGCCACACACATGGGTAAGAAATATGGATAAGAAATAGTAAATACTGCATTGTCTTTCACTCACACAGGTGGCTATCACGGGTGGTTATCACTGATAAAAGCGTAATCCTAATTTACTTAAGCCAAACATAACATAAAGGTGTTTGTGTTTCATTCCAGTGGGAGAACAACAATGTTCATTTCTTTTTTTTTTATTATAATTCTTTTGTAAATAATAACCGCTGGCTAAATCCTTTCGAGGATTACTTTTGAAATTCGTATTGCGACTGTTGAAGAAAATGACCACAGCACGTTTCGATATTATAAAAATACCACAATGCGTTGTGTGTGTTACCTTTGTTTACCAACAAATTTGATATTTTAATAAATCTGAAATATACCCTTCAGTTAAATAAAAAAATAATTAATGAATAAAAGCTTTAAACACATACAAATCGAACATTCTATTTCGCTTTTCAAACTGAATGATACTTCCACGGACAATTTCCTCGCACTTTTAATATATAAAATAAAAATAATGTACCATGCATACCTACAAAGCCAAACCACTAGCTACATCTTATTACCGCAAATAAGATCCGTAAAAAATCAATTATCAACTTGACACCGCACAAAAAAGGCTCGCAGAACGTAATAAGAATAAAAAAATGTGTAAAACCATCTTGCACCTAATGCTATAGTATTAACCGACATTTTCTACGACAGGAGAGCTAATATTGCCGATGGGATTAAGTTGATAAAAAAAATAAAGCCAGCCATTCAGGATAGGAGAGAAAAATAGTTTGGATTTCGCTCGGTGACTAAGCTCGCGGATTTTCAACGGGAGCAATTTTCCATCGATGCAGAGACTAGAAATGAGACTCTAGATCATCGAGGATCGCACGGCGTGTAATGGCATTACGTGGGCGCGTCGAGAGCGAGAGAATCGCGTGCCTTCTCCCACCACACACGGGCCACGGACGGCAAAGAAGATTGTCTTGAGGATAAGTCGAGGCCATTAAGGTGAGACGCCCCTCTGCTCTTTCATTAAGCTGCCCTTCTGACAGGTAGCCACGAAAGCTTTACCTTAACCTGCGACGACGCTTTATTCTGACCGCAATGCGGAAACGTTGGATGTCGGCAACCCTAGAGCCGGACATCCCGGAGAAAAGCACAGTGAAGAGGAAACAGCTGATCGATAGTGGAGAAGAATGTATCACGAACGGCAGCGTTAATTGAAAATAATACGAAACGCTTTTCGTATCGGTATCGTAATCCTATTCTGTGCTACGTGTTGAAGTTTCGACCGATCGATTCGAGTGAATGGAAATTGACACCTATTGGAAGCCGTACAACAAATTTTTAAACAAAAAGAAATAAGTTGACGCAGAAATTAAAGTGGAGTAGTGGTAACCGAGGATATAAAAAGGGACCCGCCGAAGGAAGAGACGCTTTTGAACCGTAATGCTTGCTTTTGGACCGCAAAACAAATGTTAATGTACTAATATAGTGTTAAGTTGTTAATTAAATTGATTTTTTTTAAATAAATTTCAAAATCCACGTTCGTGACAAAATTTAATTAATTTTAATAGTAGTATAATTTATAGGCAGCTTTGTGTGTTTATGTCATAAGGACTAGAAGAAGGAGAGTTATCGATCTGCCCTACATAGCTTAATTGATTACAGCAGTTGCTCGGTAAGCAAAAGATCCCTGTCTAGGCAAACCGATCGCCCGACTCTTTTTCTCCTACAAATTATTGAATTTTAACCCTTCAGGGACGACGCGAGCTTTCTTGCTTTTTTCCACGAGTTCGATTTTAGGTAGTATCACATACGTTATTGTAATTTTAATAATCTAACTTTGTGGAATGAAATTTAAAACACTGTTGCAAACGTTATCCAATACAAGGTTTGGTTGTACAAAAATTTATAGGATGAATTTGTACAATTGTTTCGGATGTGAGGAACAATTCTAGAATCCGTATATTATATGAACTTTGTCCTTGATGGGTTAAGTTTCGTGCAAAAAGATATACTGATATAACGATTAATAACACCTCAACAATTTTGATTCATATTAAAAAAATAACATCGAACAATATTAAAATTTTATTAGTTGCATTGCTTCTGAAGGCAAACAACACTTTGGAAACCTCAGCAATTAAATTCTTTTTTGGATCTTATTAAACATGTTTTAACAAAATTTGGATATCTTTTAGTGTTACCTTTTTATTTTCAATCAAAGTTGTCGGGGATTTGTTGATCACCCGTTATACAGAATATTCTAATCAACGAAACCACTTAAAACATCTATGTTTAATGACAGGGGAAAATAATTAAAGAGAACATTATAGGGTTTATAGGGGAGAGTATTATGATTTATAAAAATTGTTTATGATAAATAATTTATATTAGATTTCAAAGTCATGTATAAAAATACATACATTTTAACCATTTACTCAGATATTATACGTTCCTAAATTTTTGTTTTTATAAGTCCATTTTTCTCTAACCAAATATTTTCAATATCTTCCGAAATTAAGTTCTTTTCTTGGTCTTACAATTAGTATTTCGTAATCGATACGCTTCTATCACGGCAAATACAGAGTAAACATTTTCTCTGGTGCAAAGTAAATTTCATTATTATAATGGTTTATACTCTAACGAGGTAACAATACGTTTGGCAACCTTTCACTAAGTTGTTGAAAATTTGATATTTTTCATTAATCGTTACGCTTTACTTAAAATCATAGATCATATTGATGAAAATAATATTTTTTAATACGTTTTATCATAAGAGATCAATCAATATGTTTTTTTAATTGTTATGGAATGGGAATGAAATAATTAGTAACAAAATTCATTGGTGGACTCCTTCATTATTTAAATCTGAAGTACGTGCTGATTAAACGTTTAAAGAACTACTCTATACAAATGTTAATACTCAAAACTTATTGCACATAGACAAAGGTACACAAGATATACCAAGATAATATTAATGGCTCATATGTTTCAAATTATTAATTATCTACAGCTATCTTACTGTTAAAACCCAGGAGGGAAGAAAAGCCAAGCGATTGGTGTGAGTTTTTGTATATTTATTTACTACTCGGATTTGATACACAAATGACGAGGCACGAGTATTGTAAACATTTGTGTGACGCGCCATACGAATACTTAACACTTACAGACATTGGTGAGGAATTGTATCCTATCCTTTTCAAAAACTCACTAAAGTCGGAATCACAAAATTTGTGTTTCTTTTTTCCCCTGCTTTTCTTATTATATAATACTGTACTATTTACGTTGCATCATTTGTTTGTTTTTTTTTTTTTAAATAATTGCATATTGGAAGTCGTAATGAAGTACAAATAAATTTTGTAACCATTGTCACTTATAATTTTATTAACAGAAAATTAATCATTACGGAGAGAATATTAAAAGACCCGTATATAGAATATCTAAAAACAATACGATTACCATGGCCACGAACACACGCGGGGATTAAAACAGGGTAGGGTGCATCGACAGTACCGCTTCCTGGTCAATCAATATACGACGTTAAAAACGTCCAATTTGACTTCAAAACGTCATCACGTATTTCCGATGTCTGGATTCCGGCAAATATTGTATGAGAACATCCATAGCCATCTCTTCGGTGGGCAAATACCCCATCTTAGTGTGACACTCCTTCACAGCCTCTTGAACAAAATAGTGCTCGATATCTGCGTGTTTCGTACGACTGTGTAACATAGAATTCGAGATGCGAAATCCTGAAAGCCGAGCTCGAGTGGAAAACGTCGCAAGAACATTGTTTCCTTCGCTGCTTTTATGACTCCCATTAATGAGAGTGCAACTATGTACTATTTCCGTAATTCCTAAGATACGACCCCATTTGCCAGGATAATTGCAAATCCTATATAGGACCTTCTGTCTTCTGAGCAATTGTCTCTATCGGCGTTGAGGTCTCCGGTAAAAGAGCCATTTGATGGTTGGTATTTGACTACCAGCAGTTTCAACCGATATAAATTTTGGGTCCTCTAACGAGACAGTCGGTCACAATTCAATTTCGGACGAGGGAGCTTTCAGTACTGACGTTACCGAAGTTATCTCCGACAACAAATTTTCGCATTTTCAACCCACTTGAGGAGGTTTCAAGAATTTGACATCCTTACTGATCTCAATTTTCCCAGTAGGAAGAACCTGTAGGGTGAAAAGCCTCTTCAGAGGCTAATTTGAACAGGATCTTTTGAGATGCAGCGTACCCACGTATCCAAGGCACTGCTTCATCAATGGCGAACGTTTTAAGGGTCTGCAGCTGATAGTGACATGTGTGGTGGTTTACATTGGTCCAATCAATAACTTTAATTTGTATCGTGAGGTTGGAACTGGACTTAGAGCGTAGTGCCCCCATGTTCCGGTGTTGGTCCTACAGAGGTAGTGGTTGGTACAGCGTTCCAAGATTTTGTATCATCGATAACATTTGACCGTTTCATTGTTTGTCTAATCGTTCACTATGACTCTTATTACTCTTGCTGTTGTTTGTTAGATTTACCGGTGTAGCGCTGGTTTCTGGTGCTGAAAAAAGAGACGACGGAAGGGTAAATTCCATTTTGTTTCAGGAGGTGTTCCTTAAATAATGGAAGATACATTGAAGGAGGTGTGGATTAAACTGTGAACATTTCAAATTCAGTTATTTTCCCCGTTTTTCTTCTCGATAATGGAAAATTGTTGGCCTTTGAGCCTGCTGTTTCTGACACAAACTCTTCGTATTTGTTTCAAGTGACGATGTTTAACACGTGGCTCTTTATACCCGAAAAGGACTGGCAGCCAAGCATCCTATTCCAACGAAGTATTTTCTTGCAAAAATCAGTAAATTTTTAAACTGGGTATCTCAAAAAGTAATTGAAACCGGTCGTACACATGGAGAGTTGATGAATTGGTATTGGAAAGCACTATCAAATGATCTAAAGAAAAATACATAGTTCCATTTAAAAAAACCAACTTGACCCTCATATCTTATTAAATAATAAAATTTTAATAAAAATTCACTTTCATCGAAAGATGTACCTTCTTACATCGTATAAATTTTATTAAAAAAAATTTGTCTATTTATAACATCCTGTATAAAAACGGTATGGTTGACTGAGAACTTGCGGGAAAATCGGTATTGGTTTACATGTCTTTGGTAGCGAGGTGTAGGATGATCGCCACACCGGTTTCTGTAAATGTTAAATTTACCAATAAATATCACCTTCGAATCATTGCAATGCATGTCGCTCTTTCGCGGGTCATACTCTTCACTAATTTTAACTCATAGCATTCGAAGGGTAGGTAATATGCTTGCGCATATCCTCGCAACAGCATATCCGTTATAATGTGACTTGCTTTAACCCTTTCAATACCAACATCAACTATCGTCGGCATCTACGTAGGGAGCTACGGATACCAACGCCTGCTATAATCGGCATCTACAAATGAGCTGTAGATTTTATAAGATTAATATCTTTAATTCCAGTAAAACCATTATAATATGTAGGCAAACGCGTGACACGCGTTGCTAGTTGAACGCAAACACATTTCACTCTATCTGTAAAGTGGGCACTTGCGGCAAAGTCCACGATATAAGACAGCTTACTCGTGGACACGTAAGCCGTAAGTTGCCTTCCGTGTTGGATTACGTGACTGATAAATATTCTGTAATTTAAGCCGGACATTCTTTCGAACGACCCATGTAGCAGATTGAGTTGAATTTTAAGGGAGGGGAACCCTAAAACTATAATTTTATCTTCGAGTACTTATTAGTTTCCAAGATATTAATAATACAACTTGCAATATTATATATTNCAGGCGGCAGAATACGCCACAGGGAGACACGTGAAACGCGGCAGAGCGTGAGTTTGCGCCAGGAACGGCACAATGGCAACGGCACTCGACTGACAATGAGCACGAGTGGAGATGTGCTCTCCCATTGGACCGTCTTGACGTACTACACACCACTGACACTACGAGCATTAGGTTAATGCGCCATTGTCCTCCGTGCGTACCTGCCAAGGATTACACGCGCTCGCTCGCTCACACGCTCGCCTTACCACTCCCGCAAGGTGCTTACATAATGCATATACACGCGGATACCTGCATCCCACCGGATCCTGTCCTACCCTTTCGACCGACACATGACCCTGGCCTCCAATGGTCTATCGTTCTTGTCTACTGTTCACGCGATTGAATTTGTTACAAAGAACAAAAAAATGATAGAGGCGATCTATTTAGAGATGCAAACAGTAAAATTTTTAAAGCTAAGGAAATTGGAACTAAATGTATTTTTGTATTTGAAACTTATAACGTTAAGCGGTAGATCTTTTCTTTATTAATGCGAGAATGATGTAATCAAGGGAAGTTACATCTACTTAACTGTTCACATGCGTATTTCAAATTTTTAGATGGTTTAAAACATATTTTTTGTTTTTATCTTACAAGATAAAGGAAACTGCTATTAAACCTAAATTAAAATACAATTTTACAGTATAACGTTATTATATCTTTTAAACAAATCATTTTCAAGCGCTGACATTTAATGTTTCTTTTTTTGTAAAATAATTAAAAAATAAATCGATTGCTAAACAAAGAATATATAGCTTTATTTAACCCTTTGCACTCGAACGTCTCCTCTCAGGAGACATCAGAGTTTATTAATGATATTAATGATTGCAGAAAATGAACTTACGTCGGCATAACTTTTTTAAAAAATGCATGTTTCCTTGAAATTCTCTATTTCAAATGGCAAGAGACAGCAAATCAAAAAGTATCATATATACCGAAATATGGAACGATTTCTGTTTGCTCGCTTTCCTATAAAAATGTCGCGAGATGGCTCCGAGTGCAAAGGGTTAAAAAAATAACATTAATCTTGAAGTTTGAAAAATATTTATGCATCACGTGATGTATCATTCGAAATTATTGAATTTTGCGTTCTGAAAACTTTTTTTTTATCTTCAATCGTTTCAAAAATACAGCCATAGTGTACATATTATTATACAGGGTGTCCCAAAAGATGTGTAAGTCCCTTTAAGGGGTAATTTCCAAGATGGTTCTAAGCAACTTTTTTCTTTACAAAAATGTTAAATTCGGCTTTGTTAACGAGTTATTGACGAAAAACACCGACCAATGACAGGACGAGTAAAACAGGTGCCCGTCAGCGGGAGCGTTGACTCCGCACCGTGCTTGTGCCTTAACGAACAACTCAGAATGTATCGAACCAACCTGTTGGCGAGTGTTGAACAAAAGTTATATCGAATAAACTAATCAATTGTTATTCGCGTAGAACAAATAACAGTTGCTTCGATATTGCCCTGTCAGCGCAGGAACCTTACTCGTTGAAGGAGAAGGCATGCCAGGGCAAGCACTCTCATGGAACACCATGCGAGCCTACCACCAAGAGACTGAGCCTTCGGCTAGTGACTCCACCTCCTCGTGGTCCCCGCTGGGGAACGTTTCGCCGGTAATCACGGGTCTCGTCCCAGGATTCCCGGCCAAATGGTTAAGTGGGTCACTTCCTTCGGGACAGTCTGCTCTCCTGATGATCCCTAACCCATTCGCTGCCAAGCCTAAATTATATGAAGTCATTCCCATTGCCATTTATATTTTCAGTGTTATTGTTTATCAAAGCTCTGTTATNATTCGAAATTATTGAATTTTGCGTTCTGAAAACTTTTTTTTTATCTTCAATCGTTTCAAAAATACAGCCATAGTGTACATATTATTATACAGGGTGTCCCAAAAGATGTGTAAGTCCCTTTAAGGGGTAATTTCCAAGATGGTTCTAAGCAACTTTTTTCTTTACAAAAATGTTAAATTCGGCTTTGTTAACGAGTTATTGACGAAAAACACCGACCAATGACAGGACGAGTAAAACAGGTGCCCGTCAGCGGGAGCGTTGACTCCGCACCGTGCTTGTGCCTTAACGAACAACTCAGAATGTATCGAACCAACCTGTTGGCGAGTGTTGAACAAAAGTTATATCGAATAAACTAATCAATTGTTATTCGCGTAGAACAAATAACAGTTGCTTCGATATTGCCCTGTCAGCGCAGGAACCTTACTCGTTGAAGGAGAAGGCATGCCAGGGCAAGCACTCTCATGGAACACCATGCGAGCCTACCACCAAGAGACTGAGCCTTCGGCTAGTGACTCCACCTCCTCGTGGTCCCCGCTGGGGAACGTTTCGCCGGTAATCACGGGTCTCGTCCCAGGATTCCCGGCCAAATGGTTAAGTGGGTCACTTCCTTCGGGACAGTCTGCTCTCCTGATGATCCCTAACCCATTCGCTGCCAAGCCTAAATTATATGAAGTCATTCCCATTGCCATTTATATTTTCAGTGTTATTGTTTATCAAAGCTCTGTTATTTCTTGGTAAGAGCACATATATTATCATACATAATCATTGGCAAGCAGTAGTATTTTTTCAAGTTTTTTACATTTCTATATTTATGTTTGTGGCCACAAATTTTGCTAATTCAAAAGCCTGCATGTTATAACATATTTAAAGTAGGACGAGTATACTCGTCTTGGCAATGCATGACACCCTGCCAAAGACGAATATACTCGTCCTTGGCAGCGAATGGGTTAAGTGGTGAAAGAGAGGGTTCTTCCAAGCCCAACATGCATAACATCTACGTACGTCCCCCCTTCGAAGTGGTTAATGCTCTAGAAAGCCTCGGAACAGCAGAGCGTACAGCATGGCTCCATAAGCTCGATATACGTTCAGTTGCTTCGATACATTCTGATTTGCTCGTTTAGGCACAAGCACGGTGCGACGTCAACGCTCTCGCTGGCGACCAGCCGTCTTACTTGCTCTGTGATTGGTCTGTATTTTTCGTTGATATCTCGTTAACAAAGATAAATTTGACACTTCGACAAAGGAAAAAGTTGCTTAAAATCATCTCAGGAATAATCCCTTAAAGGGACTTACAGACCTTTGACGACACCCCGTATACATACATAGTATACGTATTATGTATAATACATAATGGCTTACTATACGTATAATTATAACGTATACAGCTAATAAACATATTTCAGATCTTGAGAAGCAGCAAGATTGAATCTAGATTTAGAAAATCATAATTCTATATTTCTCGATTTTTTAAGTTCACTTACTAATGATTTATTTGTCAAATTATATTTAATTATAGGAGCTATGATGTAACGTGATAATTTGCTTATTATTTATGCAAAGTATTGTAATTTTCCTTCAGTTAGAACAATTATAACAGAGCAAGCGGAAAACTAATTTATTGTCGAAAGTAAGGCTCTTGAGACCTTAGCTTCCCAAAAGTACCATTCGCGAATGAAATGTAAGTACATTAAATATAATATGTACAGGAATACTATATGTATACCTAATAATAAAGCAAATTTATACGTCAATTATGATTGAAATTATTAATTTTTGTAGCTGGAATGAAACAGGTTTCAAGTGTATTAGAAAGCAATAAAATTCGTATTACACGTCATGCATATTGTTGTGTATACAAGAAATATTTGAAACGTATCAGAAGCAAAGCATTTCGCAACTTATTCGCTAAAATGGAAAGTAATCACTAACTGATTAAAATATTCGTAATAGAAGTTCTAAATAATTTATTAAAATCTCAGTTATCGATAAAAAAAAATATACAATATTTTGCTTTTAATCTATTGTTTAATATTTTTTAACTCCAATAAAATATATAATAATAACAACAAAGGTTGACAAAATGTATAACTGTAAAATTGAAATTCTTGCACATAAAATTGCGTTTTCTATTGATTGGCCTGTACTCAAAAAGTTGAAATCTACAAAAGCTATGGAAATGTAAGATGTATTGTATAATGATGTCATGCAAATAAAAGAATTTTAACTTTTTATAATCGTTTAGAAACATTAGAATATTTTATTTATTCTTTATAACTGAATTACTTTCATTTGATTGTTTTGTATAGCAGAGGAAGAACAGCTTCTCGAATTAACAAATCACTATAAATATGTAGTTGTAGTTTTTAAGGGTTTATTATTTTGCAAACAATATGATGATCTTTTACACAAAGAACTACAATTTTTTTCCATACTGTATAAAAACAACTACAAAATTTTAAAAATCAGCTACGAAATACAATTATATAAAAAAATATTAAATATGTCGATGAACTCATTTCATTAAATTTAATCCATAAAATAAAAATGAATTAAGCTCATTGTGAAAATAGAAACCAATAAAACTCTAATTTACTATATTACTAAAATCAGTTGAATCTGTAATAAATTTCATCTATTAATTCTTTATCAAAATATAAAGGAGCGATAGAGAAAATTGATGAAGAAAAGCAGTATGGCACACGAAATTGAGACGTCGTCCGAATATTTACTTAACTAAGTGCCATTCGATTAAGGGGTGGCAGAGTATCGAGGGCCGATGTCCTAATTATCAGTTTCCATCCCCAAGCTCTATTAAGTTGACTTCGATTATAACTTCGTCCGAAGTTGCGGAAAGTTTCTCGCCCACGAGGTCGTCGAGTCCTGATTACATTTGATTGTTAGAATAATGTAGAGTCGATCGTAATAAAGCCGTCAATACATTTCATTTTCCTCTTTTTATTGCTTTCTTTGGCCACATTTGATACCTTTTACTTTAAAACTTAAATCGCATTTATTTATTCCACGATGTATCTAAATTTTCCTGACTTTCTTTGTAATCGGAAAAAAAGGATTCAAAAATCTTTCTTTATTGATATGGAAGATACGAATGAAAAGTACAAATATATTTTCGGAAGCAAAATTGTGAATAATAAAAATGACCGTGCGACAATCAGCAAACATAGAAATGAAGTTTTAAATATAGTAACATTTAATAATTTTAATTTAAAAATATTATTTTACTTATTTAATATTAAGTGATGCTACCAGCCTATTTTGATACCTTAGAATATAAAATTCATCAGTTACTGACAATGAGAGAAGCAAAAAGAAAGAAACCAACAAGTGGGAATATAATGTACGAAGATTACATAGATTTTCCTGAAAGTTCTTAATTTTTCTACAGAAATCATTTTAGTTGATTTCTTTCTGTTTTTATTCCTACTAATTAAAATTAATTAAAAAACACATAAAAAATTAAGGGTTACGAACCTGGTATAATTAACAATTTATAGCTAAAACATTTATCAACTAAAACATCTACAGGAGATATATTGTTGATTATTTAATTAAATTTTTTATTTTTTATATATATTTATAATTATTAACATTAATCGTACAGTTACTTTACATACACTTGTTCTTAACGTAACTGGTAATTTGACCGGTTACGAAATAAACGTTGTTTCTTGGAAAGAAATACAAGTGATTGTCAATTTATTGTACGAAATAGCGCACAACATAATTTTCAAATAATAATAAAATAATCACATATTTTCATTTTAATATTTAGCATAAATAGGAAAACATAGGGGCATTGTTTATTTCATTTAAATATAAATCGATCGTTTGATCCGGTGTGGTATAATTAGTGATAATTATAGATAATTATTATTTTATTATCTAATAATAATTAATGATCAGAATTACAGAAAATATATCGTACTTGTGCAAATAAATACTTACTCTAGTGTACATTATAAATTATGTTATCTTATTTTCTTTTTGGGAACTGCAGAAAGAATTTGCTCTACTTGTAACGTAACGTTTAATAAATAAGTGTCAATTAACAACTTCCAAACGAATATAACCAACAATAAAAGTCAACAATAAAGAAAAAAAAAATAAATAAAACACTCAACTCAAAGTATCTAATTTAAAAGTCGTATCTCCTAGTAGTTTTTATAGCCTAGAATCGTAAATACGTTTTAATTCTGAAAATCTCGTTACTCACTCAGCTTGGCTAAATCCGGAAGTTGGTAACCAGCGACAGTTCTTTGCCTCAATTGCAAACGCAATTCCTTCGAACGAGCCAGAGTTTTTCCCTGGGTCGGTGTCATTAAGCAGGACGGAGGCGAAGGAAAAAAAGTTACGAGGGTGAGAATCGTCGACGGCAATAAAGTGGAGCGCCGGCAACAGATCCCTCGGTTCTTCCTCTGCGAATCCGCGACTCACAATCAGCCACGGGATTCGACCTGCAGCGCTACCAAAGCCGCATACTTTCCGTAATACGTGGCGTCCTGACACTTTTCCCTATTAAATGCCCGACATTTATAATACTGAAAATCTAGCTGGCCGCGCAGCACCACCTCTCTATCTTTTTCACCACTATCCTCGTTTTATTTCCGTTGCATCCACGTCGGTTCGTATTTTTAACGTTTCAACTTCTTACCAAAGCGCCACCCTATGCTCTTTTTTCTCCGCTTCTCGTTGCGAGCTGAGCTTTGTTTGCGTTTTACTCATGCGTCTCCTCTTCTTTTTCCACCGATCCATTTTATCTTGCTTTTCTGTTTTTTTCTTTTTTTTTTACCGTGGCAGGATTTTACATTTCTGTTTCTTTCACTTTTTTCTTCGTCATTTCTCTTTATTCGCCTCTTTACGCCGTTTGACGACTTTTTTATTCTCCCTTTTTGTTGCACCATCTCTGTTAAATTTTTATTTTGCGAGCCTTATTTTTTTGGACGCTCTTTCTACTTTCTATCGCATTTCTCGATCTTCGTTCGTTTCGTTTGCTATCCAATGAAAATATTCTTTATATGTTTTGCCAATTTAACTTACAATTTTTCAGTTTTGAAATGAATTTATTGCTACGGTTACAGTAAAGTAAGTTGTGAATAAAGGTAACTTTATAATTTCTTTGGAAAGTCTACAAACTTTTGTGTCAAAAATTTGTTTTTTTTTTCCTTCAATGTGCGATAAGGATGACCTTTACGTACTGACAATAAGAAAATATTTATTGCACGTAAAACATGAAAAACATGAGCAAACTGTTGCTAAAAGATATATACTTTATAGTAAAACTTGGAAAGTGAGCGTATTTATGACTATGTAACTTCTAATTGTAAGTTACATGGGGCTATATACAGTTAATTACAAATTGATGAAAGCTATTCAGTGCATAATCAGTAGCAAATAATGCGTTTGTATTAACATTAATATATTTCATCAACAATTCTTTTAGTTTGAATTAAATGTTGGTAATTTATATACATAGCACTTAATTAAAACAATACAGTCTATGAAACTTCATAATGGTTGGACTTACGAAACACGATAGATCTTACAAAATTCTCGTTTATAAAGTTCTTGTAAAATATTCTACATCATAACTCATACTATTCCATATGTCATCGGAGTCTTGTAAGTTTCGAGCGAAATTTATATCGAAATGAACTTTCGGTAAGATTTTGAAAAAACGAGTAGAATTTATAGTTCTCTATGATATAAATAATAAGCGAGCAATAGATTGATATTGTAATTATAACATAACCTTTCCATTATTCGAAAGTTCGATGTCCGATGACTTATGGACGAGAATGTATTTTTATAAAAACAAAAGTTCAATTGTTATCAACTATATAAATTGATCAAAACTTACGTCAATTATATCTGATTATTTAAAATATCTATATTGAACGTAGGATGAAATTTCAGAAGTTTCTACTCGTATTTCCTTTTGTTCTTCTATTTTATATACAGGTAGCCCTCCTACAACATGGCATCCTATAACACTGTTTCGTTCTAACACGATAAGAAAATTGCGAAAACCTTTGTACAACACTGTACTTCTACAGCACTGGATAACATGATTTTTGTTTAACATATTTAAGAACTAAATTACCTTAAAATAATGTGACATTGTAAGAACCAGCAAACAAACCAAAATTACAGATTTTTTAAAGTGAATAGAAGTTGCAAAAAATTTAAACGAAAAAGAAAGTTCAGAAAGTGAAGGTGATATCGTTCAATCGAAAAAACATTCTCGTTTGATTGTACTGAGTAGCGATGAGGAAGAAATTTATTAAATTAAGGTTACATTAAATGAAAATAATATTTTTTCTTTTTTTTTCGTTTTGTGTTATACATAAATTTATATTTTTAATAAAAATTAAGTTGCTTCTATGGATTTTAAAAAAATGTTTGTTTTTAATAAGTTTTCGGAACGTAACCCCCTTTTTGTACTGACTCTGGGTCTCGTATAACACGGTTTCATACAACATGGCATTTTCTAGGAACCTATCTCCGGTGTTATACGAGGGTTACTTGTACTTACTGTCATACCCCATTTATATTCAACAATAAGGAATATGGTGCTAATTAGGTGATTGATACGCATTAAATACGCGTATTATAGTCTTTTCGTATGTTATTTAATGTAAGTAAGTGATTCGTAATCACAAGAAAATGAGTTTCATGCCAATTTGATACAAATAGTTTAAGAATCACGAATTAACCTCCAAGAAGCGACGTCAGGTAAAAAAAAAAATGTTGGATATTACAACTCCGATTTCGAAATATTCGAAAAATATGATTTCTATAAGATCTTTTACTTTCTGGAGTATATAGAAAAGAAGAAAGTGTACGAATAAAAAACAGTAACCAAAAAGATTAATGAAAAATGAAGGAAAAAAGACAAACGAAAAATATGATAGTTCCGAATCTGACGAGGAAGAATTTCAAGAGTCCATTTTTGATGAAAAAAAAACGATAGTCTTGAGTTTTGGGATGAAAACCAGTGTACTGAGTATGATGAAATTGATGAGAAAATAAAAAAACATATAATTAGGTAAAATGCATTGACTGTCAACGTTGGTTGCACGAACATCGTATAAAATACTAAAATCGTTGCAGCTCGTATAAAAAAAAAGTTTCAAATTAGAAATAAAAAATAAAGTGCTAATTGTATCTGTATAAAAATGTACTTTTTTT
>SMSQ01019494.1:13603-38665 GCA_019453375.1 Ctenoplectra terminalis | reverse complement strand
TTTGAATATAACCCAAAACTATGTTACATTGTTATTTACTAAAATAACGAAGAATTTAATGTAAAATATTAATATTGTTAAATACCACACGTTATATTTTAAAATAAATAATATTTTTTATTTGCAAGGGTATATATTGTGATGTTTGTTTATGTCAATTGTTATAAAAATACATTGTGAATGAAGTAATCATATATAAATTAATAAAACATAATCGAAGTACTTTAAATTGTTAAAATAATTTTAAAATATTTTAATTATTCTAAATATTTTATTAATTTGAAATATCAATTTATATCGAAACTATCTAAAATTTTGCACTGTACTCGAGAGTTCAAATTAAATTAGTTTGATATTTATATGGTAGTATAATATAATAATGCTTGGAAACTCAAAGTGCCAGTCATATGAAACGTATAAATTTGACTTTGTTATAGTAAACGAGATCATTATTTTGAACATTAAAGTTAAGTGCCTTTCATGAATGACAATTACGAAAGTTTTACTACTTCTCAGAACCAGAGAAATTAAATGCATGTTTGGTTTAATATCAGATTTACTGATATATTAATTCAATGTGTAATTTTTGTTAAATTTCTTATATCGCTTGTAATTTACTAAGAATATCGTTTTAATTAATCTGGTAACACTTGTTTCTATAAAATAACTTCATTCCTGAAAAATATTATGTCCTTTTTTATTAATGATTTATCCCCAACAACTTCGTTCATTTTAATAAAGAAAGGTTATCGAGGACGACCATCGTTAAATTTCGAAATTAAATTAATTTCAACTACGTTTTCCGATTCCATAAAATTTAAACTATTCCATCATACCCGCCTCGTCGTTAATCATTTCAGGACACGCAACAGTTAGGTCACTAGTTCAACTTTAATCTTGCAAAAAACTGTGCACATCACATATAAAATACTGTACCGTCCTCAAGGATATAGGATATAATACACTCAAAAACTTCTTTAAAAAATCCTACTTGAAGCCCGTAAATATCTTATACATTTCTACATATCCCTTTCCTCCAACGCCTAGCCCACGTATCTCAAACATTTTCTCCTCTAAGGGCCGCAAAGTCCCAAATACCGATTAAAGTGTATCCTGTCCCTGTGTAAAGACAAAGAGGCAAGACGGTAATCGGTGTGACTCCGCTCGTTGTGCGGATGTAAACAATTGTAAGCAGCATATGCATCGAATCATTGACGAATAAAAAACATTCCGTGCATACGAAATTACGATAAATACAGCTCATTGAATACAATGTGACGTTGCCATGGGAAACAACAAACAACCCACTACGTCACAGTGGAGACAAATAGATACGAGGGGTGTCGTTCCTCTATAATTTGGAGGTGAAAAATCTGTACAGGGTCGCCAGTTCGCGATCCTCCGCTTAACCTAAGAACTATCGCATTCGGAACACCCTCAACAAATATTTCCCTAACATTCATGCAAGAGAAAAGAGATAATAAAATCACGAGCCTGTTCTCCAAACATAAAAGCTTTGCTTGGAACTTTAATGATCGCATTAGCGTTGTTTCGTCGGTCTGTTAGGATCGTACGTTTTGGTACACGCACTTCGATTTACTTTTTCCTACGAAGAGGATTCCGGAGTTCTCCATTCGTCCTCCCCTTCTTGACTCGCTCTTTCGAGCAGAATGCGCTCCTTTCTGTCCGTACGTGCCATGGGAATCAAATATTTGAACGCTGCGTAGGATCATCGGCATTCATCGCGCGAGGCCTTAAAACGCTTCTGGAAGGAAGGAAGAAAGGAAGGAAGGAAGGGAAGAAAGAAGAAAAGAAAAAAGTAAATTTGTCCATTTGAACGATTCCTACCGCTCGTGACTCATAATACGCTCGAACGATAGCCGGAATGATCTTCTTACCCGTGCCTGAATAATCAGGAAAAAGTACTTCGCATTTATTTCGTTAGAAGAATTATGGTTTCGTTCCGAATAAAAGAGTAATAGATATGCTGATTCGATCGTGAATTGAAATGCTGATTACTAGATGCTGAAAATGATTAACCAGTGATTACATTTTCTTCTTTTTCACCCTTTTTTAATTAATCTGTTCTGAATTTGAAGTCGATACGCTTATATTGTATAGCTTATGAAATATCATGAAAAAAAAATACAAAAAACTACAGAAAATTATATTCAAGCGTTGTCTTTGGTATAAATCGTGAACTAAAGATTGTTAAGATTGCAAAAAAAAAAAGAAACTCACTTTGTGTAAATATAATAAAAATTTGAGAAATACCAATATGGTGATAAACAAGGTGATAAAATTGTAAACTAAACAAAAATTTCAAATATACGTTACAAAAAGGTTGATAGTTAATTTTGTATGAAATTCTACTTTCGTCCAGATATAATGTTTAAGCGTATCTAAATTAACCTGAGTTATAAAAAATCAATATCTTTTCTTAAAAATTACAAAAATGTATAAAGCTATGTACAACATACAAAACTATTTTATTTCTATTAACTACAATATTTCGTCAAAACTGCACTTTCACAAAATATCAATTCTTACAATAAAATGAATAGGTCTCTCTTTATTATACATGTATATTTCTTAAACCAAATTGAACTTGTAATATATCAGCTGTTAGCTCCTTAATAATAAAAAAAACACATTTTTTTGTCAAATTTTAATTCTCTAGTCTTACCATTAGAACAGAGATTAAAACGTAATTATTAGTTGAAGCTCGATTATTTTTGTTTTATTTCATAGTTCTTCTTCAGACATGACAAATGACACGTCACAAATTCAATTTCGCTTGAAAACACTTTTACCATAAGTACTCGGCTAAACTCTTTCTTCGCATGTTTTTTTTTTTTCAAAATTTAATTTTAATATAACTTTCAGCTGATACCAACAATATTGGTAGGGTATCGTAGATACAAAAGATTGTATTATTGAAAGCAGTAAATTCAAAGAAAGCAGTCTGAAATGACGGTCTCCAACAGCCGTCAATGTATCATAAAGCACGTACTTCGCATCATCCCTTTAAAAGTAACAAAAAGATAAAAGAAGCAGAAACACGAGAGAAATGGAAACTACGTTCCTCGTTGAAAAAAATGTAACATTCCAAGAAGGTCTAACACATAAAGAAACACACGAACAGAACTCTCTGGATAGAAAAGGATCAAAGAGAATGAAAAGAGCATAAACGATGTTCACTTGCGAAAAATAGAAAAATAAAAAAGAAAAGAAAGACGTATGTCGCACCTTTATAACGAGTCTTACGATAGTACATCGGAAAACGAAGTGGCAAACGAGAACTGGAAAGGGTGGCCTTGTTTTTTAAAAAATTATTTCGACCCTCGAACGAGGAAGAAACAAGAGCGAAACGTATAAAAGTGAAGAGCAATGTACTTTCGCCACGTGCCGCGTGCCTCCGGCTTCGTACCATGGCCAGACGCAATAAATAAATAAATAAATGCCTACCTAACTCCTTTTCACTCCACGAGCTTACGTACACCGCGTTCCCTCGGCCGCCTATTTATATTTCAAAGCCCATTGATCGGCTTCTGTTTTCAGCGTCTTTTCGCGAGGGGCGCGGCGTTATTTCGCGCGACGAGCCAACCAAAAAGCTACCGAGAAACCGCTAAATACGAGCTTTCTGTCGCCCTATGTTGAAACAAGAACCCCTTTCTCTAGAAATTCCGCGTGGTTGCTTACCCTTGCGACCCGATTTAAAGTATTAAATTTTATACGACGTTGTGTTGTAGGAATAGTTGGAAGAAAACATTAAAAGGGTATATTGCTGATTAAGCGAAGTGGAAAAATCTTCATATACATGTAAATAAACATTTTAATTGACAAAATATTTTATATTATGTATTTATTGAAATGTATCGCTCTGGAAAGATTGGAAAGCTTGTACCAATTTACTTAACGAAGCTCTATTAATTTAATAAATTACTCTGAACTAAGACATTCCAATTTCTATGAAAGTAAGTATAATTTTGTCTAGCTTTGATATTAATAATTACATTTACATACATTTTTATTTAAAAAAGTCTCCATATAGCTCAGCAATAGTGTTTTACAAATATATAAATCATAAACTATAATATAAGGAATACTAAAATATTTGACAATACCAATAAAATGTTTATTTTATGTGCAAAACTAAGTTTATCCACGAGCAGAATTTATATTTATGGAATAAAAATGTAGGTATATACTTTTATTTCATTTCTATTTATGCTTAAAATTTCATAAAATGTGAAATCAATTAAATAAAATTATTTTTAGGTTAAGCGAAGATATTAAAGTCGGTAACATCAAAATTGGTATCTGAAATATACTTCAAATTAAAAATACGCATCTTTTATATTAATATGGAAAGGAAACAGAACTATATAATTAATTTTCTCAATTATTTATCGAACAATTTTCTAAGTAAAAAGAGCTTAAGAAATAAATTTACTTTTCCCAAAATCCTATCAATTACAAATCCACGTCGTTTTAATCTTACTTTTTATTTCTTAAAACAAAACTGTTCTGTAACACTTATCTGCAAAACTTCATTAAATTATTATGTACATTTAATTAACTGTTTTTATAAAACCAATAAACGTATCAATTTCGTTACCAGCTCGAATAAATCAATATTTAATTTCTCTATTCCCAAAAATAAGTGGTTTGCACAAATTATAGAAATCGCATTAAAAATAAAATGGAAAATGCAAAGAACTTTCATGCGGTCGTGGCTGTAAAAGAAATCAGCTCTCGAAAGATAGGAGGTCGCGTGAGTATCAGCATTCCATTTCGTTTAGCGTGGCCGCCTGAATATATATTCGTTGACGGCGATCTAACGCTAAAAGGGGATGCATGGCATCCACGGTAATTTATAAAATGCGCCAACGTATCGATCTCGCTTTATATTGTCGCAATAGCGATCTTGCTATGTGCAACACTAACTTATTTTAATACTTTCGAGATATTAATTCCAGATAATAGTCGCGACAAAACATCGTCGAGAATTAATTGTAAGTAAGCTCATTTCTTGTAGTGAGAGTTTTTTATCGCGTTCCTCGATAACTGGTCCGTGACGTTGTTCGTCAGGTGCATAATGTATATGTATACATATGTACATGATATTATGTTGTATTGCTACAACTAGATTTAGTTGATAAAAAGTTTAGATTCTTGAAAAATGAACCTTATAAAATGTCCTATAAAACTTCTTTAAATAATTCTGAATTCCACGTTTTGGATCTTTCACCTAAAAGAGGAAGATCAAAAATATATGGAAATATTGAATTACTTCCATTATATACCACCCCTAGACCAGTAACGGAAGAAAAACATAAAGATATTATGTGTTTACTACCATACATCCCTTCAGTTTTTCAGGAACATTTTAAGAATCTTAAAAACTAGAAATGATAAAAATGGAATACTTTTTAAAAATAATTAATAAATGTTCATGAATTATTTCATTGAAGTTATTGTTTCAAATAAAACTCATAGTTCTTTATTGCTTTAAGTCATTTATAGGACATTCGATTAATTTTGAAAATGGTCTAAGTCAATTCAAGCTTTAAAAACAATATTTTCATATGAAATTCATACAAAATTTCATATTCATAATAAATTTCCATTAATCAAGACTAAGAAAATTATAAATTCAAATGTCGCATAATATAAAAATATGTTTTAATTCGTTCAAACGCAATTCATTAAATATCTCGAAACAAGAAATATATGACTTAGACCACTTTCATAATTATGGGCACAATTATCAGCGTTAAAAATGTTAGTAAATATTTAGATTAAGGGATACTTGCTTTTCACGTATGTTGTTAAGGACATGATTCCGAGTAACATTTTTTAATAACTTAATCGGCGGTCTCTTACAGTACGCGCGAGATTTGTATACAACTATTGCCACCGCGCATTGAATTTTGCCCATATATACATACCCGTAGCAGTGTGTATGCGTCAGCATGGTGCGAGTGCTTATCTACTATTTCTACAGTGAGTGTCGCTGCCCAGCGAGCCGGAAAGGTGTGTACTCAAGCTTTCACTTATACCACCCACCCCGAAGTGTCAGCCCTAGTCCAGCGAGAACACTGACAAGCGAGCGGCTCCGACCAAACCAGCGTTTGGGAAGTCCGACACACTTAACTCAATAAAAACGTAAGGTATTTTATTTCGGGTCATTGACATTGCGAGAAAGAATATATTATTCAGTCTCTGTAGCGTGAAAAAGTCCGCTACCCTTTCTACAATAAACACATCACGTCGGTCTGCAAACAATAATATATGGATGTGCTTTAAAAATCTATAAGGTGTAAAATTTAAAAATTTTTTGAACGCACAAACTGTAAGAAACCGCTGATCAAGTTATTAGAAAAAATTACTCAAAAGCATGTCCTTAGTAACTTATGCATGTGAAAATCGAAATTGTCGGCGTGGTATCTTTTAATCTAAATAATTGTCAAAAAGTTTTCTAGTTAAAAAAATATTTTGTTTTTTTGATGAAACTGCAGAAAAGGGATCTTCTCTCCAATTTGGATGATTTTTGGATATGTTGTAAAGCACAATGTTTTGAACAACTTTTTCCCATACATATAAGCTGCGGTGTTGCTTAGTTTATGAGATATTCGCGAAAAACTTCCAAATGTTAATACACTGAGTTCTGTATACAGTTGTGCGTTTGTGACAATATATGTGTCGGTACTTGTTGCGGACCACCGGTTACTTATGTTGTTCATAAACGAGGGTCCGGCGAGCCTAAAGACCCCGTGCACACCTGCATACAACTGCAAGCAATGTCTGTTATAATTCTGTTGTAATTGTATTGGGTTTGGTTTAGGTTAGATCTTTCAATCTGGTCACTGTGAGGTGGCCGATAACGCTTGCGTAAAATAACAACAAATTGATTATAAAAATAATGACAAATTTAATAATTATTTTTGTGAAAAAAATAATACCAAATTGAAAAATCTAACTCAAGCCTAAACCCAATATATCGATAATATTCACTTTTAGCTGAGTTATAGACTATAATAGACATTTCTTGCAACCTCGCATATGGAATTGTGCATGGGGCCTTTAAGTTTGCTCTATTATTACAATAATCATTAACTGTGTAGAATTTTTATATCACTTTCTTGTAAATAAAAAATTTACACCACTACAACTGACGATAAAATCGACTTTTGTACTTTTATCTTTCATAACAGTCTTTCTGCGTGCAGTATTAATTTATGTTTTAAATATTTTAAACTACTGAATATTAACGGTACTTACCCAATATTGTTATTACAATGCAGAGTAAAATAAAAAAGCAGAATAATGAAATATGGTGGAAAAATTTTACGGATATTCTCACGGAAGCAGCATATCACCGATTAACTTAAAAGTTAAGGGAGAAAGTGGGGAGAGGTTATGGACCGATAAATTTAAACTTTTATTTTCACGTATTTGTTAGTTTCCAAGATACTAATAAAAAACTTCCGGTATCATGCATTGAATACTGCGTATTCAGACCTGACTAACAAGGGATGTTCGATAACCCGAAAATTGAAAAAAATTTGAAACTGCTGGTTTGTAGAGGACCTCGAACTAAATATCACGCTATTTTTTTTACCTGCTGATATTCGGTTTTTCAGGGTGAAAACACTAACGCATAATAAAATTGTTAAACTTTTATTGTTTAAACAAAAACGAAATCCTCATCATCCTTAGTTTTTAAAATTTTGATTTTCTTGTCTGGTCAACAAATATGCAAAATTTTATTGCGAACCATTCCAAACCATCTGCAAATCCAGTAAATTTTTGTTATGAAAAAGAAAGTTCCCGTACTACGTCTCACTGTGCACAATGTATGGATAAGCTACTCTGTTGTGAAGTACCTGATGTAAAAAGTATCTCTGTTTCGAACACTTTTTTTAATAGCGCCATTTATGTAATACATATGAAGCATGAAAGATGAATTGTAGATACGTGTGCATATGTGACTGTTATTGTATGTACTTTCATTGTATTACTGTAGAAAAATAGGAAAGCACACCGGAAACTTTAAGGGGTGTTTTCACTCTGAAAAACCAAATATCAGTAGATAAAAAAAATAGCGTGATACTTAGTTCGAGGTCTTCTACAAACCAGCAAACTTTTAAATTTTTTTGGATTTTCGGGTTACCGAACATCCCTTGTAAGCCAGTAGTATCTGCTTCAGTGTCGCATTTTTGGCCCGGACGAGCGTCCCGAAGTTATCCTCACCAATTCCTGGAAATGCTTCAGTCGACCGAGCGTTCGCGTGTTATCTCTGACTCCTGACGGCAATTTTATCAGCGGATGAATCATCGGAATAAGAAAAAATACAATTTTTATGTTTTTTATTTTATGATTAAGGGATTATTATAATAAAATTGCTGATATTTTTACAATAAAAATGAAACAATGAAATAGAACTTTTCTATTTCAATTAACATTAGCTATTTCTCATTCTCGCCTTTGAGGCATTCAAGAAATGAGCGAACGATGATAAACAAGCCTGAGAGATTCCTGAAACACCTATCGACCCGAACGTCCGACACTCAAGCGGACACTACTGTACACCGAATACTGCCTACTCAAACGTTATTAACACAACAAATAAGGTTCAGTGAACTACGCAACCACTGAAAACGTAGACGGCCAATACTATCCTGAATTTAACCCGAATCTACGTAAATTGGTCACCCTATAGATACTGGGACCGATATCGCTATAACGTCCTCGGCTATCTCACAGTCGACGACGATAACTACATTCGCCGTGTATGTACCACAGCGAAGTATAGTGGTATGTATGGTGTTGACGATTTTTTATTAATATTTTAGAAAGGAATAAATACCCGAAGATAAAATGTTAGATTTAGGGTCCATATCTCCTCCCTTCTACTCTATAAATTTAAAGTCAATTGACAACATGGTGCTTTCGGAGGAATAGCCAATTTTATTTCCCATTTCGCTAACATTTTATTGTACCTTTTTCTCGTACCTTCTCTTTGTCATATTTTAAAAATCGCACTAAAAACGTTATCGTTATATTTCTGTTGAAACAGAAGCGAATTTTGGAACTTCTAGTCGACTTTTTCACAAACGTCAACGACGTTATCCGCTTTAAGGCCAGATTATATAATCCATTCAAACACGGATCCTCATTTTACGGTTTGTTTCAAACGAAAGCAACGCAGTATTTGTACTATCAGTTCTCATTCGGTTCGATTCTGTTTGAACTAAATGCTTAACGTACGACTATCTCTGCTCAACCACGTTTCGATGACATCAGTAATTTATCGCTTCGGTCAAAACTTTTTTTTTTCGAGCTGCATTTAATAATCCTCAATGATATTTTGTTTGATAGAAATCGTAGAGCGACGGTTCGTGTTTGAACGGATAATACAATCCGGCCTTTAACTGGGCCACAGGCGCTTTTACATTGTTAAGTGCGATACAAGTTTTACCCTGATAAAAGTACATCGTGGTCAATGCGTTTTTATAGTCGCGTATCACGGTCGCTCGACTCGGGACGTGCATCTTTTATTAACTGCGTTAGGTTATAAAGCATTTCCATGGTGTTCATTAATTTTTTATCTCGTTTTTTCTATTCTTTTTTATTGAATTTTAACGCCCGACATGGTTTACCAACGAAGAAGTGCAGTGAAAAAAAAAAGAAAAAAGGTGCAACGCTGTTCACTATAATATTTGCTATATTGTTGTTTCTCGACGAAAAAACCAGCAGGAGCTTGAGTCAATCAAATTAAGCATGAGTTTCGTAGCACATTCTTTTAAAGGCGAAAGTTTCAATAGGCAGCTATTTATACATCCCTTAAATGTCAGCACGCAGGTATCGACACGTGTGTTTTTGCGTAAAACTACAGCTATGGTGCTGTACCGAGATAGCTTGACTTTTCTGGCATGAGTATGAATGATTTAACGTCACCGGAGCCGATAAATAGCCAAGTTTTCACGTAACCGGGTTAGGTTCATATGATCGTCTCATTAAATTCTTAAAATGCCAATCAGTTTGACGTAATATCGAAAACGTTGGAAAAAAACATATACGCGGTTACTGTTGTTTATTTTTGCCTAGAGGAAGGAACTTGTTTTGAGTTTGGTTGAAATCGATTTAATAAGGTGGAAGTTTATCGCTGACGTGTTTGATTAAATGTAAATAATACATGGTGAAATTGCAGAAAAGTGGTCTCCTCTACGATTTGGATATATTGTAAAACAGTTTGAATCATTTTCTCCTAAATGTATAAGCGGCGGTCTCGCTTAGTTTCTGAGATATTCGCAAGAAACTACTGCTAGTATTATATTGAATTTTACCTATAGTTATGCGTCTGTTTGGTTGCCGCTTATCTTCTGTTTATAAACTAGGGTATGTTTAAAGGCCCTATGCACAACTGCATATTTAAGGCAATAATTAATAACCTTTCAAAAGACATTTTTTTAGAAATGCTTTCTTTGCAGTTTGTGTATTATTCTTTTAAGAAAAGTAATTTAAAGTTTTCTAGTACAATTTTAATTTGCAGTTTTTCGTAAAAGCTCTTTTTTGAAGTATAATATAAAATATTGCTGTGGATACGTAAAAAATTGTAAAGAAAAACCTGAATTTGAAAAAAAAAATGGATATAAAACGATTTTGAAAAGAGTTGCAGCATATTCAACTTTTATTTTGAAATATCAATGGAAACATGGAAAAATGGATCGAACACTTTATAAAATATAAGTTGTCTCCTTATACCAAATAATATAGACTGTTATTTTCATAACTTATTCTAAATTATTTTATTTGGAATACAATACGCTTCATTGATACATACTTGATTTAACTAGCTTTGTAAAGGAGACGTAGCAGACAATAGTTTGTCTGTATGAACTACACAACTTTTATTTTCATTGCTATCACACTTTTAAAGTACATTTGTCTGTGTTTAATTATTAAAAAATTGATCACTCTGAAACAACGAATCAGATTTGTCCTAAATGAAACTTAACCTAAATGTCCAAACCTAACCAAAAAATGTATATATCTTTTCAACACCTTCCTGATGAAAATAAATGCAATTTTAGAGCAAATCTTGTATCATTAAAAAGTGTATATCAACTTAAATCTAACAATTATATAAATTTTATTAAAAAAAAAATTTACAATATGAAGCAAAGATAGTAATTTTTATAAGACATCTTCGAAGCAGTTTTGCACTAGTAGGTGTAAATTTTGTATCGTTTAACTAATATGAAAAACGAACAGATTTTTAAAATAGATGAACAAACCCAATCTTTGTCGTAGCAGAGTTCAAAAGTATTAAATTTTTGCAAACGAACGGTTATTCAGACTTTTAATATCACTCTTATTTTTACATATAAAAAAAAGTAGGAGTATTAAAAAAGTTCTACGAAAAATATGAGATAATTCAGTGTAGAATAACTTTCCTTAAATTATATACAAACTTTTTTGCTTAAAATTCTTTACGATGTACATTTTTTACAGACTTACTTTCTCAGCGCTTGAAAACAAAAAGTAATGCCATTTGTACCCATGAACGTTACCTAATGTCTGTAAACAATCCTAACGAAATTCAGCTCGGTACAATAACTTGCACTTGTTCATACAACTTAAGGACCGCGAGTAATTAAAGAAGAAAGATGCATCACGGAAAGTAGCACTTCTGAAATTAACCTAGTTATCCAATTACTCCATAAAAGTAGGTCATACGTTATGTGAATTCTTCAGAAGACAATTTCCAACAGTTGTCGTTCATCGCTCTTCGAGGTAATTGTAATCAATATCAAATTGCAGCGGGCAACCTCCCGTCAAAGACAAACGGTTCACAGTCACGAGATCGGGCCAGTATGGTCCCCGCCGCAAGAAATAGACATTTTTCTTATCCGTTTAAGATCGTTAAATCCTTAGCCAAGAATAAATAATCCTTGCCACTATCTGGTCTTCTCCTTAATAGATCCCTAGCGAATTGGCTGCGTGTCACACGAAATTCCGTTTCCAGGTAAAAATGTATAATTGCTATTAGGGAGCGCAGAGCCGAGCTTCGTGACGACCTTGAAAAGACAAACGGGGAATGGTCACGAAGTTCCGGTTGGAGGGTCTCTACGCGGAAATGAGAAAACGTCTGTCTTGGCCGCTATCGGGAATATTGCTCTCACGAGTAGACTTTGTCTTTTTCCCCGGCTGCTACGCTCGTTTCGTCCGACTGAATTTATTTTTGGTTGGCGACCCTCTACGTGAGGTGAAATTTTCAATGGTGCGTGCTACGAAGAAAAATCGAGAAAATCGTTAAACGGATGTACGACGTCTTGTCGAACGAAGGCACACGTGTTGTGAAATTGAGTTCGTACCGTGCTAACTGTTTTGACCGTGATATCGGTGGCTAAATTCTTTATGAAACAAACTCTTTGCAACTGTATTTGTTTCTCTCCACAAGTATAAATTGAAAATCTATAAAACTCTCTTCTCAACTGGAATGCTACATTGGATGAATGCTTACCTAGGTTCCAATTTTTCGAATCAACGACATGTTCTGTATATTTGAATTTTTGTAATCTTGAAATAGTAGATATCTAACGTAGTTATGTTCAATATTTAATTTGTTTATTGTTGTTAGTGTTTGTTTTTCGCCGCATCGACTGCGTCGTCGCTAGCGATGACAGCGATTTGAGTTGCTTAGATCTTGTTGTACATGTTTATTGCTGTTAAGTAATATTAAATTTTACATTTTTAAACTAATATAGCTTCACTCATATTATTTCATTATTTTGCAGTCCGCAATGAGTAGGAAAAGAAAACGAGCGAATATCTCTGTATAAACATAAGTAGCATTCTATGGTTAATATGTATTTAATTTGGTATTGCAGACCCAATCGTGTTTTTCGATTTATTTAACTATTTTACGTTACATTTTTTTATACATATTTCTAAGTGTGCGAAAAAATATTATAAGATTTATCAAAAGAATGCGCTAGATATCATAATTGTCATAAAATTAGTGTTAGTTTTTATGAACATAAGAGTGTCAAAACGTAACTTGTCTGAACTTTTTGTAGCAAACGGTTTTAAGACACGGAGACAGGGTCGTAAGAAATTCAGATCTAAAATGGAAGTAAAATGACTATCTTTATGACGTCGCGTGCTGTCTAGATTTAGATACTCAGAACTGTCAATTTTTATCGACTTTTAAAGAATTTTTTCAGACACACTTCTCATACTTTAAAAATGTAAGAAGTGTAAGAAATAAAATTTAGACATTTTTGGACCGTGTGGAGCAGAACTTCTTAAAATAATACAACTAGATTTTTAGATAAAATTGAAGATGAGACTTTAGGTAAACTCCAAAAATGTCTTAAGCACAGGTTAAAATAAGAACACGTTCATTTTTCAATTCGTTATAGCTCGTCTCGATGCGTACATATCATAATATAAAAATGAAGGAAACGAGGACGTTTCAGCAAACGATTTCACGTAGCAGTAAACGTATTATGCGGCAACTGCGAGGGTGAAGAACGAGGCGTAGGAATCCAACGGAGAGATATTCGTGCTATAGAGCATTAAGAAAGGATTGCCGAGGGATGCTGCCGTTTATCAGAAACGACCTCGGTGCGACTGACAAGCTATTACTGCACGTGAGATCGCCTTTGCATCGAGATTGAATACATCGAGACTGCTGGAAAATAGGTAACGGAAGGTCAGCCCTGGAGTCGAGAGAAAAACGTCTGTGACTGGGATCATGTTAACCTTGTTGTTCGCGGACTGCTAATAATCGAAAGCATTGTAATAGGTTTCCTTTCAGGCGTACTTCGTATCTTGATTTATGAAATCTACGGAGGACGATAACGTAATACGTAAATAGAGTTATTACGAAAGGTCTATTATACGTTCGTAAACACATTTTCCGCGATATGAACTCCTGTTCCTTGAGAAATTATTCTACATGTAATGAAGTTTTTTCATTTCAATTAGCATAAGTTTATAATCATCCCTAAAGGACAACCTGAAAGACACCCATACCACGAACAACCTGCTACAGTACCTCAAAGAAACTAAACTATACAACAAACTGTAAATCCTCCTCTCTGAGTCGCTAATAACCCACAAGTGGTTGATGCCACGATAAACAATAAATTAAAAAAAAAAAAAAAGAAAGTTTATAATACTGGAAAGTAGTAAGCATTAATAATTTAAGAAAGTGAAACTTTTTTATCAAATTCAAAACTATTTTAATTTTCTTCCTGCAATAATAATATAATATGTATTTATCTTTATTATATGCGGAAAAGTAATTACAAACTCGCATAAGTGAAATATTATATAAATATAAGAATGCAGGAAAAAGAAAAAACAAGATTATAATTATGTGTGCAACAAGGCAAAGTTTAGCGAGAACAGAAGATTCGCTGTCACTTAACTAATCTTGATAGAAGTAAAGGATTATTAAGAGAACAAAAATAATTTTTGGTAACCATTCTAACCATTCTAACCAATATTTATTATTTATATTCCAACCAATATTGATATTCTACGTTTCTTTCATATGTACATTCTCGTACAATTTAACATCATTCTAAATGTTTATCAAATAAAGGACACAATGTTACCGATAATAATTAATTTACTATTTTTCCTGATTGATTTTTGTTTATAAAAGACGTTTAAAATTCACCCGAATCAAATTCAACTTAAATTTTGAATATTTCAATCATGATCGTGCATAAATAACAGCAACATTGAACAATAATTGTTGAAAAAGTAACATTGTGTTTATTACCTTCATTTCTTTCAAACTATATATATAAATTGTATACGAAGTACGTTGTGGACATGTAAAACAAACGTAAAAGTTAAAGTACCGATAATAAAAAAATTTGTTATTCCTCAAATAGATCCGAGTAGTTGGTCGTTGGTCCGTAGATAGAGTTCGTCATCTTGTTCACTAATAGTTCAGAAACGCGTTACCGTGTGGCCAAAAAGGTCAGAACACGTGCTGACATTTTACGAGCGGGCTGCTCGTACGTTGTTTCGTGCTTTTATGACGGTTAGTTACTCACGCTTCGTTACTTACCTACTCAGCCACCCTCGGCAAAACGTGGCGTCGTTTCGTGCAACGTGCATCATTTGCGCATCGGCCGCCGTATACGTCGCCATAGCAAGCCGCCACTTAAATGCCGCCAGCCCTTCGTGACGCCCGCATTAACGTTTCAATCCCTAAGTAGTTCAATGAGAAAAATGCTATTCCGCCAGATGTCTTTAATGGCGCTTTAATTTTCTTTTCATTTCGCTACTCTCTGCTCTTAACTTTGCGCAAATATCGCCTTGATGTACAGCTTTCTAAAGTTTAATTGAATTTTGTCAAAAATAATCTTAGATGTTACACAAATAATATTTATTTTTTACTATATTGATTACCATTTCTATAAAATGATTTTTGTTGTGATTAAACAAAATTATAAAAAACCGAAATAAGTGATTAAACCAATTTCATAATTTTACTTATTGTTTAAATATTTAGTTTTTTTTATTGCTCAAATTATTTGTATGTATTTAAAAAATATCCATATAGATCGCAATAAAATTTCATCTAAAACATACAAAATTTTAAAAATTTGGCATGTACCGTGTGGAACTACTACATATTTTGTTCTGTTTCACATCAGAAATTGTAATTCAATCATATTATAAAAAATTAATTTTTCTGATATATCATTGGTATGACTATTTGTTATCATGTTATATATATATATATTTTTCTTTACAAACATTATACTAACTATAACAGTAGCTTATCTTTAACCTTTAATGTTAATAGTTTTTATATATCAAACATAAATAAAAGTTTAAACATCCAAACGCATTTTTTGTTAATATAAAATAAGAAAATTGAAGAACAATATAATACAATTTAAATTAATGGATTTTAATTCCAGAATTATTCCGTGCAATGAATTGATTTCATCCGAATGAGTGAATTAATTTCAACGGTACTATTCCTCTATCTTTTTTTTTTTAATTAAGCACGTTAAGTACCCTTTATCATGATATGCAAAAATGAAATAAAGTCATTATTCTTAACTATAATTGCAAAGTTTAAATCGTTAAACTTAAATTAACTGCTCGGCTTATAATATGAAATCACGCTCGACACGCATATTATGCTACAAATATGACAATTATGAGCTATATTCATGATAAACTTTGATCTTAATCAGAACTCTAGTTTTAAATTATAAAAATCGGCAAAAAAAAATCATAATGCACCATATGAACTGTCGTATTATGTTCATAAAAATTTATACTAATCGCATAATAATTATGATTGATAAATGTAATTAGAAATTTATTCATGTATTCTAGGATATGTATAAAAATAGACTCGAGAAAAGCCTAATAAAGTTGAAAATAAAAAATATTATATAACTCAAAAAACATAGTTGGATCGCATAGATGCGAGCACGATAGGAGGTTTAAAACACATAAACTTCATTTTTTGTATCTATTGGAAATATCGGCCTGACAATGTCTATGCATATCACAGTAATAATTACACAGTAGGTACGTCTTAATAGCTAGTCGTTTCGCTCATGGAGAGGAAATCACCGTCCTCGCATCGCGGTTAGAAATAAAAAAACGAACATGACGTAAATAATTCATGTCTTGCGACCAAAGATGCCACCACGATTATATAGTTCCGAAATATGAATTCCAACGATATTCTTATTTGTTTCTTTTATCGAGTTCCACTCAATTGCTTAATACCTATATGAAATTTTGCAAAAAGAAATCCAACGTGTGATCAACGAGGATGTTGCAGGCGATCATCTACGAAGCATCACAGAATTCATTGAGTTTTATTTCGAGACCGTTTCCGGGTAACCTATCGATTACAGTGTTGGAAGCGGAGGGGCATCAGAACGACAGGTTTCGGGTAACGGGAAATCACGACGCGGAAAACATCTAAGAGAGATCCTCGACGATTTATCGTGCTCGCTCGTCTCTGAAAAGCATATCGCGGCTTCGTGCTCGAGTTTTGTTCCTCCCCGTATGCATAGCCCGCATTCACGCGTCCTAGGGAAAAACAGGCTGGGCGCGGTGAGGCATACACGTGAATGCTCTTGCTCGAACATATTCGTTCGTGCTTCCATGCGCATCCCGCATATGGAGTGTCTCCGCGTACAGTGGCCCGTGTGAATGCACCACGAAAATAATGCACGAACTCCACTTTTCTCCATTGTCTCTCTTTACGCGTGAACGACCGTACAACGAGGGGACGCTCCAATCTACCCTTTCCAAATTCACCGACGATCTAATGGGATCAAGCTTTTGATGTCTAAACGCTCCCGTCTCGAGAAATATAGCCTTCGGTGGATGTATTTGTTGTTTGGTCGCGAAGAAAAAATATTTAATCGAAAAAGTTAATGTTATTAATGGAAACGAATCTTTTTCTTAATTTTGACTTTATTCTTATTAACTGTTTATTAAATTGTGAATATTAATAATGCGATGAGACGTGGTTGCTAAACCAGAGAATTAATGTTATTGAATCTGAAAATTATTCGAGTGATTTATTTGTTAAAGTTAGTAAGCAGTTTTGATAGAAAGATATAAAGTATTCGAAGAAGAGAGTCGTCAAGTTTTACAGTTATTAAAATAACAATGGACCTGCTTCTACTTATTCATTTGTTGCATTTACTAAATAAAAGGAAACAAGGCATTTATATTACTTAAATCGAAAATTGTATTTAACTTTATAAAAATTATTTCCTTGATCATTGTCTGAAGTCATTTATTGTTTCGGCCAATAATATTATAGGGCTGGATTCTACAATTAATTACTTTTTTTTTACTTTATTATGCACAATATATCTATATATGAATAACAAAAATTACTATTGTACGTATATTATTGTATTATGAATAAAATTTAAGTGATCTTATGTTTTTATTTTCGCATTGTGAGGAATGAAGAAAATTGAGAAACAAAATATTCTGAACGGAGCAATATATGCTATTCCCGTATCGATAGAACCAATTAAAAAAAAATAGCAATCCATACACTGTAACATTCAGAAACTTTATAAGTGCGTAAAAGCCCTTAAAAATAAAGCTATATCAAACCAGATTATAAAACAAATCCAAGACTTGATCCATGACGCAAATAAAAATAATAAGTCCATTGTATTAGAGTGTTCCAAAAGTTTCTTTCGTTTCACTAATAACTATTTGATACATAATATTTTTTGTTTCACAATGTATTATTATTTTATATAAGATTCATTTTGGTCTTTTACCTTTCTCCATCTCTCGTGTAACAGATAAGTCTGCATATTTGTATAAACACTGCCAAACGAAGCCGTTGCGTGAAAACAACGAAAGAAACTTTTGGGACAACCTAATATTTAACTATCTACCACTAAAGGAAAGAAACACAGATGAAATGCCAACCGAATCTGAAATCATAGATATAAATCCATCATTCCTAAGTGAAGATTATAAACAGTACAGAAACAAAATTATTAACCAAGAATGGAACACCATATGGCGTACCAAAAACTCAAATATACAAAAATTAGTCCACAATTTTAGTAATACAATCCAAGGCGGGCGTCTAAATAGAAAAAAACAGGTTGTCATGACTGGGCTCAGAATTGGTCACACAAAATTAACGTATGGACACCTAATGGATAAATCGCTACCGAAACTATGCGAACAATGAAATATTCAGATCACAGTTAAACATCTACTATACAATTATACCAAATTGGACAACTTCAAAGCTGCTAACATTATCGACGTGAAACATATATTATTAAAGTTAGCGTACATGTCCAAATTGATCAACAATTTGAAAGACGAATCGTTGAATTCTGACATCTAATGTATTTTCATTGTATATTTCTTATGTAATAATCTATATTTATTATATCTACTGTATTGTACCATTATACGTCGCTAGTAACCCTTAGAAGTTGATGCGACACAAAATAAATAAAAAATAAAAAGTATTTTGAACAGGTGAACGATAGAACAATAGAATATACATTTAACAATAGAAACGAACTGTTTTGATCATAAATATATGTATAAAGAAAAGAAATTAATGTATTTCCTCTTAAATAAGAAGTAACACAATCGAAAAAGAAGATTCCGTATTATTTTAAACGAGCAGAAAATAATCGATACAATATATTATAAAATCTAATAAATTTGATAAAAAATATTTTTTTGATATTCTTAAAAGTGATAATTACAGTTAGCGGGTAAAGTAAAAACTCCGTATGAGAATAAAGTTTGCAAATTTCATTATTGTAGGCCACTGTACGTACTAGCAAACAATGTCTCGTGCTCGACAACGTGTCTCTTACAGATTCCACGCAGTCGAACATTCGTTTTTCTCGTATCAATGGCTTTGCATTTTTCACACCCTCTCTTTCTCGTTTCCCTATGCGTTCTTTCGAATCTCCCAAATCTTTTCCATCGTTGCGAAATACTATACGGCTGTCTGTTTCTCGGTTTCCATCCGCTATTTTTGTCCCCTCCTATTACGATGAAAATCTGTAAATCGTGCGTAAGGTTGTCGTATCGATGCTCCTACGTGTCGACACAAGCAATTCTTTTCACTCCTCCTACCTCTTGCTGAAGAATAATTTTACTGATTTCTTTCTCTTCTGCTCGAAATGCGAAATTGGTCGATACCTTGTTGTTTGAATTAGAAAATTAACGCGTAAGTATTTCGCGTTTTTTTCAGTAATTAATTGATAGATACTGTTAAAAATTTAATAAAAGTGTTTTTCGTGCGCGCAGTAGTTTCGATATTATTTGAATTTGCATCTATTTTTTACATCAATACGAGTTTCGACATTTTAGTTTTTATATTTGAGTTACGTTCGATTTTTGTGAAAAGAAAGTGTTACACATGCTTATTGTCCGTAACAAAGAATAATATTGTAACGTGTGCAATACAAGGATAGAATACAAATATTGATACAAATAAATTATACACGTCGAAAAACGAAAATTTATTTGTTTATAAATGATAAAATATACATTGATTCATGCGCACCAATATTTACCGTAAATATTCTTATTTATAGTTTTTTTAATTGTGTGAATATTAATTTCATCTTGACTGACACAAATAAACAATAAATTAAATTAATAAACTTCTTTTCTATATCATATGTTCAATTAAAACTAACTGTTTTTTTTTTAATCATATTATTTGATACGTCAAATGTTTATTGGTTAAAAAACTTTGAAGCATCGAAATTGCTTCAGAATGTTTCTAGATATAGACCAAGCAGAATTCTAATACGTGTCATCGTTCTTTTCCAAACTTCTGTAACATTTGAAATCTTGTTTCTAGAACATACTTACAGAGTTTCTCTGAAAATTCTTTGAAATAGTAGCAACTTTTCGTAGATACATAAATTCAAAGGCACATCTGTCTGGTAGCTTAAAATTTCTTTTTTGAATCAACTCGCCCTGTTTGACGGGTGTTTGAGATTCCATCCCATCGTTTCCTGCAAAATTTATTTACACCCTTTCGTTTGCGTTACGATTGAATCTACTGAACGGAAAGAATTGCAAAACTGTGATCTTGTGAGCGTAAAGAAAAAATATGCAGTGATAGATTAAATCGAATAGATATTTCTAGAAATTAATAACGATTAATACGTTGATTATTATCAAACAGAATTCTATAATATCTACTTGAAACAAGCTAAATGTTTAAAAATTCTTCTGCAGCTGACGTTTTAACATTGGAAAACAATTAATGCAAGAATAAAGACAATCTTAAATTTTTTCTAATAAATATTTTTTGTATTGCTAATATTTGGAAAAAAAACAAGTGTGATGTATTTTTTTTTGAGATATTTGGAACTTTTATAAGACACGTATACATTATTCGTGTAATTCATATTTATTAATATTATAACGCTGTAACGCAATATTCTAAATCCGGGAAAATTCATATAAGTTTGAATCCGGATAAACTCAAATAAGTTTGAAATTATTAAAGTAAAATAGAAATTAGAATTGGGATTCATTCGGATAGATTTTTTATTAAACAGTAGTATTTATCCAACTTTTTAAATAAAAGAATAAACACAAAAATAATAATGATTTAAAACATAATCTGTTTTTACGGTTTTACTCCACGGTTTGGGCAAAACCGGATACCATACTAAATACTGGTCCTAGCATCTATAAAAACGAAACTCATCCATTTCTTTAGTATAAAAATTACCCAGGTCTATTTGAGAAATGATTTTTATGTCTCCAGAAATTTTTTAATTTTTTCATATTCACTCTAGTGGAGATTGAAACACCTCGTATTGTCACGATGCTAATCTACCACCTATTTTCCTAGTATCAACATTCAGAATAACTTTCCGCGTGTTTTCTTTATCCTACGAATATCGGATTGTAATATGGTTGTAAGTACAGAGTATTTTGTTGAAGATATGATGCAGATTCAGGTATTTACCCCAATTTTACCTTGCACGTTTTTATCCAAGCATACAATTTTTCAGATGTTACGAATTATCTTCTTAATTAATTACGTTTTAATATACAATAATTAAAGTTATTCACACAAAAAAGCATTTACCTGAACAATCTCGGAAGAGTTGAAGTTTTTTAATTACCGAAAATTGTATCACAGCCTTCAAAAACATACAAGACGGCACAACTTTGATTCCGTGGTCGCGAAATCGAGTACAACAATTTTAATATTTTTCAAAGGAATGTTTATTCAAGATGCGTGGTTAACAATGGAGTGGCCAACATGTTCCTCGCACTCGTGCCAAAATTCTAATGCTGATACTTTATCTTTGTTAATATATATATATATATATACAGGGTTGTATATTGAGAGGGTGGACGACCTTAGCCCCTTGATGAGCCATCCTAAGAAGAGTCAGCCCCTAACCCTTAGCACGGTTGACTCGTCTTAGCGACCAATGTTTGTTATGGCTAATTGTAAGGACGGTCCGCGCGTTCTTATTTGCTCTAATTCTAGTCATTCAACAACGCGATTATTTTTTGTTAATGCACATTGGGAAAATGTGTAGCTGCAACGATACAGGAAAATTCAATAATAGCACAAATAATAACACGTTTCGGTTATATACAGGTATCTGGTTTTGTTCGAGTTTTCCCTATAGCTATTATAACATTCATTTTTTAAATGAGAAATCATGTTTGTTTCGGATTTCAATCGTAAATTCTCTACGGAATACCACGTTTCATGAACATTGCAGTTTACAGACCTAAAATTCAGCATACATAGTTAAAATCTGAATGAAACATCTTCTAAATCCAATTATCGTGAATTACAAACCGAGGTGTTTTTGCGGAAATTGAGCGTTTGAAGCGAATGTTTAGTCTGGAGCGATAGATGTGAGAATGAAAAGTATTTGGGCTGCTGCGATAGAGGTGCGAAAGAAGAGTGTTTGGGACAGTGCGATAGAGGTACGAGAGAAGAGTGTTTGGAACAGTGCGATAGAAGTGTGAAAGAAGAGTTTTCGAGTACAGCGCGATACAGGTGCGAAAGAAGAGTGTTTGGACCGAGTGATCGAGATTACTGTGTGACTGAATATTTTCTGAGAACGCCTGGCCAGAGTGAGAGAGATTGAGAAATGGAAAGAGAGAGAATGTTTGAATATATGGTTGGAGAAAATACGCGTGCGGGGCAGTCTGTTATTGAAAGTTGAATATTGAGCATACAGAGCACAGAGAGTTATTTTAGAATTACAAAATATAGAGTATAGCCAATGTACCATATTATTTCGTATTAAATAAGTTTTAGTTTTACATCCAGAGCTTAATTGGAGTTCTATACCTGTCCGTAACCTAGCATTCCTACATTATGAATATAACAAACTATATTTTATCACAATTTTTATACCATTAAATATCAAACGATTTTAATAGATGTTTTTAAAACTTTAAATAGGTTTAAAACTTTAAAACTTAAATAGTATGAATTCATGAATTTGTCATTGTACTCTCTGTAAGAATATGGGAATAAAACGATATAGTTCCGTTAAAAGAAAAATATTGACAACTTTAAAACCTCATTAAAAAATAATTAAAAAAAATTTTATTCTGTCGCTACATATGCTCCTTAAAATAGCTTAACTGTCTTAAGTTTTTTCATACCATCATAAATAACAAAAATATTTTGGTCTTCCCATTTAACTTCCCCTAAGCAATAAATCTCACGCATATTTTTACAAAGAATCACTTAACGGCTATATCATACTTTATTGAATATTCTATGATCATAATTATAATACTATATATTCATAGTTATAATATTAAAAATAATATTAAAACAACCTTTATAGCAACCTATACCTAGTAATAACTATAAAACTTCCTGTGCTTCTACTAATCAAAACTTAACTAATACCCTCGCATCGACCGCAAAATTGAACGAAAAATCAAATCCCTCCCAGTGGATCTAAGTTGTTACGAAGCAAGTTGTCTTTAATGCGGTTCACAGGGAATATCGCCGGTAATTCGCATATTCGCCGTCGAAATTTCTATCCGGCCTGTGACGCATTGGTCCCCCGACATCTCGATGTGTTGGCTATAACAACTATAATTAACGAGCAATCGATACGAAGAGCGGAATCGAGACATAGCCGAAGGCGAGAAGATTTTCCGCTTTGCTACGTGCTCCGAAATCCTCGAGAGGAAGTCGTTGAACGAGCAGGAACAAGAACAGAACAAAGAGTGGGCGGAAGGATGAGGAGGGAGGGAGGTGGGTTATAGAGCAACGAAGCTAGTGGTTCCGTGGCGGCCGGCACGCCGCGAAATTGCGGTAATTTTGTTAGCCGCGCAAACGATGTAATGAAATAAAAGCGCCGACGAGGATACACTACTATATATTCCATAATGGTACGGTTTTAATAGTCGCCGTCCGGAAGGGAGCGGCTTTTTATCTCACCCCAAGAAAGCTCATCCGGATACTTCTAAGTCCTCTCTTTCTTCTTCGCTCTCTCATTCTCTTCTTCTTTTCCTCTCGGTCCGCGTCAGTCGGTGCAACCACACTCGCCGGACCAATCTCGTGTCTTCTCTATGCTACGTTCTCTTCTTCTCCACCGGCATCCTTTATAGTCCGCTTTAAACTCTATTTTCGCGATTTGCAACTTGGTACCTCGTTTTTTCCACAGTCGGCCGGCTATTTGAATTTTATAATGCTGTTTAACGATAATGGTAACTGTATAATGTTATGATGGTGCATTATTAACATTTAAACAAGAGGTGTTGCCATGCTCCTTTTTTCTTTACTTTTCTTTTCTGCTATTTTCTAGTTGAAGTTTTAGCACACTTTAATGTATTTTTGAAGATATTTTAAAGGGACCGTTTCTGTTTATACGAATAACAGAGTTATGTTTAATTGATTTTAAATTAATTGCTTGCTAGAGGGGCTGTAATTGAAACCACGCGTGAAGAAAATAAAATAGAAATTTCTGAGGTTAATGTTTTTAGGAAATAAAAAGTACGGTAATAGATATTCTCCATAAATATCTTCCAAAAGTTGCAAGATATATTTTTAATGAAAAAATATAAAATACTTTTCTTACAATTCAGAACAGTTTATTGTTACAAGTTAACAATTTTTTGTTTACTTTTTTATTTAAACACATAATCCTGAAGTCTGCCAAATTCCTTCTTAAATTATACCATAATATAACTTATAAATTGGAATTTATTTATTAACTTGAACGTTGGCTAACAACTTTCTGAATATTAAATTCTAATTGCGCTAATTTACTATTTTACTGTAATTAGTTTTAATTAATTATTTGTTGAAAGTTGCAACATGCAATTAATATGTAGGTATATCTGATTATATTTCTCCAATAAGGCGCAACTTCAAGATTTTAAGTTAATAATTAAAAAAGATCAATTTCCAATCATCGTGTTATTAATGCATGCAAATTAATCTAACAAAAATATATTTATATTATTACGTACGAAAACACTATTTTTTTTTTTTTTTTTTTTTTT
>SMSQ01019494.1:0-12635 GCA_019453375.1 Ctenoplectra terminalis | reverse complement strand
CGCACGGAGAAGTATTGAATTACTTAAAAAGTTATCTTAGAGAAAATGAAGAGTGGATAAAGCTATTACCTGGTAATGCTCTCTCATATAATACAACAATAAATGAAACAACAGAAGTATCAACATCAGAATTTATGTACGGATATAAACTAAACATATCAATTGAAGTAAAAGAAATGCAACTCAGTGAAAAATTGGCATATCCAGCGCTAATGATACATCGAAAAAAAAAAAAAAATACAAGAAACAACAAAGGAGTAAAGCGAAAAGTAACAAAAAGCAACGGAATCAAAATTACCATGAAATATAATAGCAAGACATTGCAGAGTAGAACAACTAATCCTTTTTAAAAAATTGCAATTTCAAGAGATCACACTTTCCATGAGAAGGACCATATCCCATAAGACAATAGATGATCAAGTAGTAATAATCAAAAAAGCAAATAGGTGTCTGATATTAAACCGTTTGTTACAGAAATAGACTCCACGCTCCTTATATTGGTAGCGGTTTATATGTTTCTGATTATTTTGATATATGGTCAGCAAGCCTGACCGATGTTGTATGAAGTTATAAAAATCAAGTCAAAGGAAGAACAAGCAATGTATTTAGAACATGTCAGCGCAATACGATGGTAGTAAGAAAAATATGGTGTAGAAAGGCATTATCTTCTAAAATCAACATTAATAGAACTAGAATCGTGCACAAATTCTGAGAAGATCTAAAAGTATATCAACCAATTTCCCAGTGCAAGAAAAATCTACTGTTATTTGCATACCAAGATACTATAATTGTTTAGAAAGCTATCGCTATCTTAGATTTCGATGATCTTTCTACGGTTCACTACAATGAACTCTACCAATACATATGTGTCTGTGACACAGCCTCAAATATAATCAACACGGTCACCGCATCACGTTTATATAAATTATAAACAAAAGGTAAGAATTACATTTAGGTTAGACAGTCTTACAGCGGCTGGCAACCAATACTGACGATATGTTGTCACATATGCGCAATTATAAGCAGAATTCGCTGCACTAGTACCGATAGTTTTTTGTAAATATCACAAAAATTAAAAGAGTCAGGTAACATGGAAAGGAAAAAGTTATTGATAATCTTGATTTCTACAACATATTAAAAGATTATCTACATCCAAAGTGGCTGCAGTTTTCTAAATAATTACCTTACAATTAGTGCAGAGCTGCTCAGACAGTAATCGACGGGGAGTAAGCCATGTTTTCTTGGGCAATGATCGTGTGGTATGATATTATATGAATGCAGTAATGGTCGAACGGTCTAAGATTAATACAGAGACGATTCCCACTCCGTTTTAATAATTGTGATGTTACTTACTCACAACTTTACCCTTAACAACTGTCTTAGTGTGTTGAGGAAATTCTACAAAATATTCAAAAGCAAGCAGAAATGGAATATCTTTTATAATTACGCTACAAACATTGTATTAATTTGAAACAATATGAATTTTTTTCAAAATTAAATTTCTCAAAAACTGTGTGTATGAGAAAAAGATTGTTTGCAAATTTGTACGAATTCGCAGTGAGGATCGGAACGTCAATTTGCTGTGTTATTATTATTGTAATCATTATCATAAAGCTTTATAAATAACAATTATTGGAAGAATTATAAAAATCGAAAAAGCTAACAAAGTTGAAAAACCAAGTCTTAATCACAACCTATCTTTCAACATCAATTCCTTCCTTTTGCGTCCACGTACTCGTATTTATTCAACCCAAAACAATTCATCATAAATTATTATCGACACACTATATCACAATTTAAGCTCATTACCAATTCGCAAAGCAACGAAACCTCGTCTATATATAATAAGGGTGGGCCGACGAAGGCGAACGTCAAATTTCCAAACACAAGGCGACCAGTGGCAAGCTAACGAGGGTGCAAGCGTAGAAAATTAGGGGCGAGACCAAAAGGGAGGGTGATAAATAAGCCTGCAGATATTGTGTTTCTCTTACGACCTTAAGGGGTGTGCCTCGTATCTCTGGTAAGGCGCGTAATCCTACTCGGAGTTTCAATAACGTTCGCGGCATAAAGTAAGTTTAGCATAAAGTATTTCGATTGCTCCACTACGACCAGCCAAACCTCCCCCAGCTGTTTCGCGCGCTGGTACGTCTTTTCAAGATACGGGAAAATGCATGGAACACTGTCGGTAAACAGACGTTTGTCGTTGAAAATGCATCTACTGTGTGATCGCATGTGTCATTTGCAGGCTCTTACACTTCCCTAACTTTCTCTTTGTATTTCACTCTGTGACTGTTGCATTGCGCGCAAATTTGTTGATAAATTCGCTCGAAACATACTCTAGCTCCGCCCGTTACAAAATGTTTGTCGAACGTAGAAAACTAGTCGGTAAATTTGATCGTTCTATTTTACCCGATAAATTAACGTTGCCTTTTGCTCGAAGCAACTTTTCGACAACTAGTGCACGAATTCGTGGAATTAGTATTTTTCGGTTTAAAATTGAAAAACTAACTTTTCTTGGCGCAAGATTCCATTCAGTTTAACATAGAATTTGTAGAAGGAAAGGATGAAAAATCAAGTTCACGATATTTTAATATTTATGAACGTTGCGATGATACTTTCCAAACCATAATCAACGACTATTGGTCGCTTCTTAAGTTAAATAGATAATGTCCTTTGCTGAATAGAAAAGCTGCCAAATAAGTTTCTAAGGCACAATTTTAGGATCGCAATCACATGCTCTGAAAGTTTTATATTTGCTATAGCTACCATTAAAAAAGAAAGAATAGAAAAGGGAATAAAGAAAAATTATGTTAAAGAAATAATATAGAAGTTGATGAAGCGACAGTTGATATATATAGTTAACTGTAAATTGTACAAGGCTATTAATTTTCAATCAGCGATCAACTGTCGCTTCATCAACTTGTAAATTATTTTCTTGCTATGTCTATCAAATTAACTGTAAATTGTAATATAGTACAAAGAGGATAAAAAAGATTGAACATAACAAAGGATCAATCAAATTTTACGAAAAAATCAACTATTAATCCGTATTTGTACGTTTTAATACTGTATGTAACGGAACGTTAATAGAAAAACAAGTATTTCCTATTTATAAGTAACATCGAATTCCAGTCACGATAAAATCTAAACCTTTCCTAAGCATAACCATACTCGGTATTCAATTACCTAAAACCAATTATGTATATCGGAAGAGAAGATTTTGGCTTCAAGGTAGAAACTCTACAAGTAGCAGCAGAAGTCAAATAAGATCGCACCGGCAGCGGTAGTGCGCTTATGTTTCGGAAACTATTCACTTTCCGGCACCATAAACTTTATACTGTGCTGAATTATCTCGCTAGTTTATGAGCCGAATCGCTCAGAGCCGACAAAGTGGTAAAATTTTCGCAACCAAATGACGAATTTAGTATGAAAATGCATGGATTTATAGCTACTGAATGTAAAACCACATTTGTCGTGTTATCGTTAAATTGTTCAAATGGAGAGTGACAACGTTTTAAAAATATGAAACATTGAAATTCAGAAAATAATCGAAAGTAGACGCATTTTACTAGAAAGAATACAGAAACATTGAATAATTATATAATATTTACACACCACTTCTTAATTTCAAGTAATTATAATAGTAAAGTTTTTTAAAATAGCAAAAAATAAAATGTAGATTAAATATCGAAGGAGTAAATTATATTGAATACATATCTAACTATAATTTAATTGGAAAGCAAACAATTGTTTCATTTACATTGTTTGTAACACCTGTATTAAAAATATACCTCTAAACCTTAATTTGTTACAAAGTTATGCTAAAGACACGATTGAAAATTAGTAATATGACATTAGTTTATTCCGAAAAAACTAGAATTAAATATTTTTGCATTGTCAATTTTAGTTTATTTAATTTATTTATTTTATGAAATTTTAAAACAGTAACACATACATTTTAATGCAAGCGTCACTTACTACAGTTAAAAATATTAAGTTCATCTAAAATATTAGCTGGCATTTAAACACCTAATTCATGCTGCGATACTGTGTATAATGTATACGACATAAACACAAGTTGCTTTTTCAACTTTGTGTCAACATTTCTCCTTATATTTATTCATTTTCTGTACAAATAAACAATGCAGGAGTTAAAAAAAAAACAGTCGACTCGATTGCCCTTTTCAAAATTCTCTGTAAAGTTAAATTACACACGCACCTTTTCCCTATATTAGTTTCATTTCGATACGAAGAGAAATAGAAAAGATAACCCGTCACCTTCGTGCTGTAAAATGTTCATAGAGCTCAACGAGGGTTCAAATTAAACAGAGAGAAAACGCTAATCGAATCGCGATGCTTGTAAATCACGAGAATCGTTCCCATAAAGATTGTTCCTATTATCAAAATATTCCAGCAACAGAAATATCCTGGATGTTTATAGCCAGAGTAGCCGGTAGGGGAGAGTTGCTGGCTACCCATAAACTCGAAAGGGTGGCTTGAATATGAAAGAATATAAATTATACGACGTTGGCTCCGGTCGCGGGAGAGAACAAATCGCCGAAAAGGTTTTGCTGACTCGTGCGTTTGAGAGAACCGCCGCTTTCGGCCCCGAGGGCTTTTAATACCGCGTCCTCCTGCACCTACCGACAGCCTCGCTGGGAAATTAGTTTTTCCCCGACGTTCATCCTGCCTCCGGCCTCTTCCTATCCGCTCTCTGACGTATTACCCTTCGACCTTTTGTCGCACGACCTCCTTTCCTTTTTTCACGGCCGTCACGACAACAAAATACGGAGAGTGACGTCTTTCGCCAGCACGCGCGACTTCCGCGACCTCTTCCATACCCTGTATTTTCCCCTGTTTCATTAGTGTCTTCGATGTCCTGCCGATTAGGTCGTTCGATTCCGCTCCGGTATTTTTGTTACCGTATTGGAGACCTCGTTGCTCTACTTTTTCAACCCTACTCGCCACCTATTGTTTGCTGTTTTTCGTCTCCTGTCAGCTGTGCCCTAATGGTTTCGGTTCATGGGCTGCCAGTGAGATGACGTCCAGGGTACTGGTTTACCAGGTCTTTGTAAGCGTATCTTTGATGTCGATAAACATTTTTGTTCGACCGTATAATGATGGTGATAAGATCTAGATGATCAAAAGGAATCAGGGAAAAAGGAAACAATGTAAGAGAGTAAGTGGTGTAAAATAGTAGGATATATTACAATATAATAGAAATACATTAAACAAAATTGTAGAAAGTACATAACACACGTGTTATATCCGAGGGAAAAAATATAGGAATTGTACGATATTCTGTATCGCGGTGCACAGCAACTGCTTATCCGTTGCGATGAATATCGTTGCGCCTCCCACTAAATTAATACTGGGAGGGCTAATTCTTCTTGATGGTGTTGAATATTGGTGTATAAAGAATTCATTCAAATAATCTGTATATTATTTATTGACTAGTTGAGTTCGAGTTGTACAGGTCTTCGGTGTTTCGGTGTATGTTTTGATGTGTTTTGTGTTTCTCGGTGTTCCGTATTACTATGATGATACTGGTGTTTGTGATATGGTGCTCTCCTGATGTGTTTAGTGTTTGTTATAATACTGATGCTGTTGATGATGATAACAATGTTATATTATGATAATGTCCTAATGTGATGTTCTGTTGTGTAGTGGACTAAGGGTGTCAGGATTACTAAATAAATGGGTATAGACTAAATTAAACAAAACAAGAGATAGATATATTTGGAAAGAAAGAAATACTAAAATGGCAAAATAATCTTAAGGGCTAATAGGTCATGCACGTTCGACGGTTTCTAAGCGACTCTGCCTCGTGGCCCGACTTTCCAACGGAAGTCGGGCTTCGCTTGTTTTTAATAGCGCGCGCGGTCCTCCTATATTGATGCACTATAATATTGATGCACTATAGTTGATATTTATATCCTAAAATATGTTGTACTGACTGCTGATTGGTGGAAGTTGGTAGGGCAAGAAAGAATTGGAAATGACGATTGGTAATTGGTTAAAGGAAAAAGGTGATGGAGGGAAAAGGTGAGGGTGGAAGGAGTTTGAGATAACGGTACATGACGGAAAAACCCGGGAAGGAAGAAGAGGTGTGAAAGTGACGAGCCTGAGGAGTTTGGTATGGTATTTTATGATGGGTCTGAGTTAATGGGTTTATGACGGTTTACTGTTCGGCGACGAGACCGAATAGGAATTACTATCAAAAATTCTATTGTTTATGTTGTTAATCGGTTCAATTTTTTAACACAAACTTAATCTACTTTCTGTAGGTGCAGAATTAAACGTGAATAAAAATAAAATTAATTTTAGAATAAAGTTCCGAAAGGTACCATTGATTGATTCGTTGAAGGGAAGAGAGGACCTCAAATGTAAAATTTTAGCTTCATTCAATTATTTCCGAGATATTAATCAAAAATCGTCGACTCCATACATTGAATACTGTATATACAGATGTGACTAATATCTTGAATGCTGCCTATACAGATGTTACTAATACAATCGTCTGTGCTGTGGTAATTATCGTCGTTGAAAGTCAACTAGCCAATGACCGTGTAGCGGCATCGACCTCGATATGTATAGGGTACTAAGTACAAAATTTCTACGCGAGGACTTGTGTAAGTTCTACATATCATCATACCGTGATCAAACCCAGAATATTTGCGGAATATGTGCTTTAAGAAAAAACCAGATCACATTATTAGAAAGGAAAAAATATTCAGATGATAGAATATTCGAGTAGCCTCATGTTCCTAGAATAAAGGTTCCACCTAGATTATGCGCAAGCAGATATCGTTTTATTAACCTCATTTGGGTTTAACCTTCACTGGTTTTATCTTCGCTACACAACGTTCTTATCGTGTCTTCGTCTAGCCAGTTTGTCCTTGTTTTTCCCTCGGCCCATATATCTTCTCTGTTCTATTCATTATCTTTGTCCTGTCAACGTGTTCTCGTTATTCTGTCACTTGGTCCTCGTCGTCCTGCCGATTCGACACCATAGACGTCAATGACGTCGTTTTAATCGTATCTCTACAAGCATCTCCTTTCATCCCTTCATCGTCGTGTAATCCTGGTTGCATCGTTAATCACAAAAGACACGAACACGAAGTCGTACACAAAGACCGATAGTCGGCGAAAAATAATGAAGGGTTTCGAGGTAAATATTAGGTATAGCTCGGTAACATGACGGCTAATATTCGCATCAAGTAGAAGCAGACTGACGGAAAATTACACCCGGTAGGTGTGAAGTTATGATAGAACGTTACAGACGATCGTTTCTTTTGCAAAAATAAGTTGATACTGTAATAGAGTAAATATCTTCCAACTAAAGTTTTGCTCTGAAAATCATTTAGTTTCATATTGAGAATTTTATAATTATTAAACAAAAATGGTAATATAAAATTAAATAATAAAAACAAATTTGATTAGGACTTGGCTTCGTACCTTTATACGAATGTGACACCTATACGTGGAAAAAGATCCGGATAAAGTTTCGAAAAACCTCGTTGACCGATCGACATGAAATTAGGTGGGGGTAGATCCATAAATGTAAAATTTTGGCTTCAGCCAATTACTTTACGAAATAATGATAAAAAACTTTCAGCACCATACATTGAATATTGCGTGTATAGACTTGACTAATACATTGAATACTACCTATTCATATGATAAATTCTTTAATGGTGAAGCGGGATTGTATGCATCGACTACGAATGTATAAGAACTGATCAGTTTTCCAATGTTTCATACCTTTGCAGGTTTTAGCAACTTTTCATTACAGAATCTAAAAATGTTTTATACTTTTAACATATAACTTTATGTAGCTTCATAAATAAAAATTGGTGATTAAGAATATTTTTACGCACTAATGTTTTCGAAATAGCCATTCTGCTGGTTAACTTTTGCATTTCAATTTTTTTATACCAATTTTTTGCAGTATTTTCAGAAAATAACAAATTTAGTATGTTTGGATTAATCAATGCTTAAGTACGAAAATCGTTATTGCGTTTACTTTATATGCAAACAGAAGTGACAATCTCTGGATGATAAACAAGAAGTTACCTAAACCATATGCGCATACTTAATGCTGGTTTTAAGTTTTATTTTCTTAGTAACAAAGTTTTGGAAAAAACAGAAAAACATTATTCTGCGTAAGGAAATGTCTATTTTGCAATTATACTACAGGTTTGTGTCTACTCCATATTGATAATAGTCTCGCGGGCAAAAACTGTTTGGACTTTGGATTGAATTGATTTTTGGAATGACGAGCAATTTCATAGAGTGCACTTTGCTGCACGCCAATAAGAGAAATATGCAAGGACCTCCTTGCACGATGTAAATCATATATGACGAACCATAAATCATTTAATCCATATCTTGCCACTTTTTCTAATGGAACTTGGAAAAGATAATCCTCTCAACAATAAATAAGCACTGATGGGAAGTGCACGGCTGATTGAAATCTTTCAATGCATTAGAACATGTAAAATACTCCTATTGTTAAAAATATATAAATATAAAAATTTGTACATATGATATCTCAAATTCAATTTTTCATAATTATAACGCTTATCACTTTTAATTCAATAACTAATATTTATTATTTCTTTCTGTCATTTTAAGGTATTTTACATAATTTATTTATATATTAAATGGTTTGAGAAATATTTTAAAGGAAATAATTAAAAATATTTTAAAGATTAAATAAAAAAGATAGAATTACATGCTTATAGTAATAAAACCTACAATTTTTTATTTACAATGAGTTATTAAAGAATTTACACATAAGTTCAGGACTTTTTCAAATCTCTGAAATGTTTACTCTTTTAACACACGCAATCACACGTTTCATCCCTTTTACGAGTCCTCGCAAATATGAACCTTTCGAGAGGAACAATTCGTCGCTGTGTCGTACCGATGCAGTCTGAACAAGTGGCGGAGAGGTTTCTAAGAGGATAAATCTTTCTTCGTCCTGACGACGCAACGGTAGCATTCCACGAGATTGCAATGCGAAATCGCGATCTTTTGGCCAATGTCAACTGGTAGAAGAGTCAACCGAATACGGCGTTAGCTAGACTATGTTCATCGATGAAAGCCGCTGACCCCAATTTCGATTCAGTTCGCTTAGAGCACTCGACGCCACATTGTCCCAGGATCTCAAGTGCCCTTTGTACTCGTTGACTCTCTATCGCCGATATCCTCCTCATTCTAGTCGCAGTAATCGTCGTGGCTCGTACCGCTTGTCGTTCCCCATCGTAATAATAACAGACGAGATCCTGGCTAGCGTTTCGACGTCGACTCCGACGCTTTCCATCATATTAATTGTCCTTCGGATTTAATTATATTTCGAGGAGAATTCGTACGACTGTTGGATGATTATAAAGTCGATATTTTGGTAATTTGGTGAAATACAATGTAAATGCCGGTGTAATGTGGATCACAATACTGTAAATAGTAGCAATCGCAGCTGTAAAACATTTTTTGTGCGTTTCATTAAAATTTTATTAGCTAGTACTGTTTGTGTATTGCAAAAAGTGTGTCATTTTAACGTACAAATTCATATATCTTAAGCATGAAGTTAAATAATTGTTTTTAGAAGTTAAAAGTGTTGGAACATCTAGGTGGATGTTTAGTAGTTGATATATACATATAAGCATCACTGATATCATAAGTTCTGACCATACATAATTTGTTTAAGCTTCATACAATAAAGCTATAAAGTAATTTTAAATTTCAATATAGAATCTATAATAAATAAAATATTGCTACTCTTAAAGCCAAGTTGTTTGTAAGCAATAGAGAAGAGATATATATTTTGTGAGGGCCGTGCGTAGAGAGCCGGCCAAGTGCGTCCACTTAGGACGGCCCTCCCCTTTTCTTTTCCTAGGTCACCTCCTAGGAAAAGTCCAAGGAAAAAGTAGTTTGAGCAGGCACGTCGACCAGAGCAGGTCGAATAAAATATATTATTCACTAATAGTTTGTTTCTAAATTTCTTCTCGCCTCGCCCGTCAGCCTTCCTTACAAATTATACGGGTATTCGAAAACAAGTACAACAGTTCAAAATAAATATTAATAAAAATGTTCAAGACGTTGTATATCGGGTGTGTATTTATATAACATGATATAGGTAAGTATTTGGTCATTAAAAAACATCACTCTTTAAGTTTAACGTGTATCTACAAAGAATACATATTATACCTTACTTTTATTAGTTTAATTTAATTTTTCTGAATCCCTATTAAACAAATAACTAACCAAAAAATAATTTTTAATTCTGCAAACTTTTAAAAAATAAAGCACAAAAGTGTTATTCTTCACAATGACGACATAGATAAAGTCAAATAAGTTAAACTCTTTCGAGAATTCTGATTCGTTCTATTCACGAGACATTGTACTGACAGTTTTCCATTTGTTACGTTCGCTCTGAAATTTTCTTAGCGACAAAACTTGAGAAGATTCTGCAGAAGTAAAAAGAACCGTAAGTGACTTCTTTGACTACAACTGCAACAAAATTTTGTGATAGAAGAGCCAGAACCTCTTCTGACAGACACAAAAGTGGCCTATTATATTTCCATATATTATCGTACTAATACTTCAATAATTTATATATAAGGAAAGAATTTTAATATTAAGTTAAATTAAAGTATAAAGCAACGTATTAAACTCGAACTGCAAAATAAATTATTAGACGTTTTAAATAAGATTACAATTTAAAGTAAATAAATATTTAATTATTTACTTGTTATTATGATTAAAATAAAAACAAAAGTACGCTTAACGTGTAGAATTAGGAAGACCAATATCAGAAGTAACAGGAGGCGAAAGTGACATTGTAAAGAAATAAAAAAGTATCAGTATCACAAATTTTGAATATATAATGCAAAATTATTATTGAAACACACACATCCATGTCCTAACAATAACCAATTAATATATGAAATGAATAAAATAACTTTTCGATACCTTAAAGTAATTTTTTCTTAATGGCTTAAAATTGTGATATAAATATTCCTTGTGGAAGTAAATACTGTTTCTTTCCTTAAATCTTTAAAATTTGAAATCGTAAAAACTTGTAATCTAAATTCAAAAGCATACTCGAAGGTAACATCATCAATCGGTATCGAAAGTAACTTTACAATCGACACCAGTTGATGCAACATAAATGACTGATAGTCAAAATCGTACACGCTTTGGAATAGAATAACTTTTTAAAAGTTAAATTTTAAAAATTGGACCAAACGACATAAATTTTTTTGAGAAGTTAGGATTAGCTTAATAGACGATGCGTAATAAAAATTTTGAAAAAATTGCAATTAGTCGGAATCGCAAAGAAAATAGTAAAGGTCACTTTGTACAACTTTTTTATTCAAGTCTGTAATAAAAATTTAAAAAATACGTTTTATAGGTACATGCCAAATATACTGATGCCACAAAATCGAAATCGAATAACGTTGCTGTTAGCTATAATTGGTTAAAATCGTAATTTTTCGGAACTTCTGTCCTATAACTATGATAAATCTAAAGGTTCCTACACCTTTAGGTGCTCGTCACTTGTTTTTGCATCAACCAATTTCAATAAAATTTTCAATATGTGTATTTAATTTGTAAATATTCAGTTTTTTTTTGTACGAATCGATACAGTATAGTTTAATAAATATTTTGATTTGAAAAAAAATGTGTTATAATAATAACGCTTTTTCCAGTTACTGTTTTTTATTAATAACTTAGTTAGTACTTGTTATACAGAGAAGCTACTGTGATTCAATAATGTCAGATAGCTACATAAGATTTTGATATAAAAATTTGTGTTGTAAATGTAATAGTTTTTGTGCAATTGTAGTTCAAAATCAAATTGTTACTTTCGACTCCAATCTCCCCTTATCTTTGATTTAGTCCTGTATTATTTATACATCCTTTTTATTAAATTAAATATACTTCCTTTAATGTATCTCAGTATAATGTAGAATCATATCACATTTTATTTATATACTATTGATTAACTGACGTTTTCTGTGCGAACGTGGCTAGAACTTTTATGCTAACTAACATTTTACATTTTTTAGTTTTGTAGGACTACCATATTATAGAATGATCCATGCACGTTTATGAATAATAAATCGGAAACACAGTACGCTCCTGAAACCTAATAATGCTGACCTAACCATTTTAATAATGTTACTGAATTTAATCCGCATTTTTCCAATAACCGATACGTGTAAGCTCTTGCGTCTAAAGATTCAGTATCGCAGCGCATTAGCATAATAAGAATGTACATTTTAATAACATCCTCGATACTACAATCGAGAGTAAATGGAATTTAATAATGCAGTTTTTATAAACGATAGGCACGCACTGTGATATTAAATTTGGTCTATTATTTTTATTTAGCTTCGGTAATTCACTGTTGTTTCTCGCAAAACTGACAAAAGAATATTATTGAAAAAACGTTCGTGTAATGTATTTTATATATCGAAATATTTTCATACTTCAATTTATTTTACATATTATTGATGAAAAATGAAATATCTGTGCATTTTAGAAAATACTGGATTATGGGCTTATAATTTTTTCGCTCGTAATTTAACGATGAGGATCAAAATTTTTTTTTCTATAGACATTGT
>SMSQ01019492.1:13678-27273 GCA_019453375.1 Ctenoplectra terminalis | reverse complement strand
AGATAAAGATTATACTATTAGGATAGAAAATGGAACCAGCATCCGGAAATATTTATCCGTGATCCTATTAAGAGCCGGAACACGAAAGATGGGAAAAAATGGCAGTCGTGTTTACTCTGCAACACAATTGAAGTGATCCTCAATAGGCGAAACTCGTGTTCCCTTTTTGAACAATTGTAGGTCACCTGGTTTTATCGATTATTGTCACGATATTTGTTTTTGCGTTTCATGGTACAGGGGACTTGAAAATTCTTGAGCATGCTTTTATTGATTCTGAAAGAGTTGGAAACTAATTTTCGCGTTGCCCAAAAATTATTGGATTTATGTGTTTGTTGGGTATTTAGGTCAAAAGTAAGCGGAGATTCTGAACTTCGATGGTGTAGCGAGCTTTGGTTTCTTCCTTTGGGACGTAATCGGTCATTGTGAAACGCGAGGGGTAAATCGAGAATAATTAGCGGTTTTGTGTAATAATTCTTGGAGCTTGATTGGGAACAGAATTGTTTGTTTTAGAAAATTGTATGTAAGATTTCGTAGTCTGGTTTTAGAATTTTTATTTCAATTACGAGGTGGGTAGAATTTGTTGTTGGGAAGATTGTAAAGATGATTTGTTATTAGGTTATTTTATTATAAATATTAAAAACTGTCGAGGTCGGAATTAGATAAGTATTGAAGATTGTAAGAGTTAGAATTAGTTAAATATTAGAAATGTTAGAGATGAAAGTTAGTTAAATATTTTAAATAATCGAGCTTCTCTTTCGTTAGAAAATTTCGCCAGAAAAATGTAAAATAGCTAGTGTGAATATGTAAATTTCCTGTTTTCTGTTTTATGTTATACACACATTTTTGTGGAATTAGGAATTTTTTTAGTCAAATGAGAGCGCGCTTAGGTCGAAAAGAATTTGAGGAGCGTAGCAGGGTTAAATATAGTAGATTGTGAATAGGAAAATATTTAGGAAGTATGAATATCAAAATTAGTTGAATTTTAGAAGTGGCAAAGATAAAATGAATCACACATTATAAATAGTTCAAATTAAAAATAGTACAAATTAAATTAGTTCAAATTAAAAACAGTTGAAATTAAAAATAATAGAAATTAAAAATAGTAAAATATGAAAAACAGTCGCGATACCTTAACGACTTAATAATTCCTAAAAACATGTAGTCAATTAGGTATTCAATTAAGTTTAGAGAATCCTGACCTAGATGTCGATATAACAATAATTCCCCATTAAAAAAGAAAGAAAAAAGGAATTGAGTAGACGAGTTTCACTTACAAATAATCAAGTATTAAAAATAGTAAGGATCAGAATTAGTTGAATATTGTAAACAGCAAAAATAGAAATTAGTCAAATATTGAAAATAGTAAAAATTTAAATTAGTCAAATATTGAAAATAGTAAAAATTTAAATTAGTCAAGTTTGAAGAATAGTAATGGTTAGAATTAGTAAAATATTAAAAATAATATAGATCAGAATTAGTTAAATATTGAAAGTAGTGAAAATTTTAATTAGTCAGTTATTTTAAAGACAGCAAAGGACAGAACTGATAAAATACTGAAGGTACTAAAAATAAAAATTAGTCAAATATTTAAAGTAGTAGAAATAAAAATTGGTCTAATATTGAAAGTGGTAAAAATTTTAATTAGTCAAGCTTGAAAAACATTAATTGTCGGAATTAGTAAAATATTAAAGCGTTAAAAATTTTAATTAGTCACTTATTTTAAAAACAGTAAGGAACAGAACTAGTAAAATACTGAAGGTAGTAAATATAAAAATTATTCAAATATTAAAATAATAAACATAAAAATTTGTCAAATATCGAAATCATTAAAAATTAAAAATAACCAAATATTAGAAATTACAAACATCAAAATTGGTGGAATATTAAAATCATTAAAGCTAAAATTAGTCAAATATTAAAGACAGTAAAAACTAAAATATGTAAAATATTAAAAACACTGAAAGCAAAAATTAGTCAAATATTAAAAACATTAAAAGCTAAAATTAGTCAAATATTAAAAACATTAAAAGTTAAAATTTGTCAAATATTAAAAAAATGAAAAGCTAAAATCACTCAAATATTAGACATTGAAAGCTAAAATTAGTCAAATGTTAAAAACATTAAAAGCTAAAATTACTCAAATATTAAAGACATTAAAAACTAAAATTGGTCAAATATTATAAACATTAAATGCCGAAATTAAAATATTAAAGACAATAAATATTAAAAATAATTAATGATATTCTGTCTCAATAAAATTATTATTCCTCTCTCTACACCCACATCTGAATGGGCTAAAGTAAACTAATCATTCCAACGACATCCGAATCAATAGGAGCCGAACACCTGAATCAGCAAATATCATCGTTCCGTAAACAGGATGTCCCTTTCAGAACAAACGAAATTCAGCGCTGCAGCGAGCTTGCTTTTTTAGTATGTAGCTTCGTTTTCGAACGGTTAACGCGAAAAGTTATGAAATCAGATTTAACAAACCATACCTCGCGGTTCCGTGCCATGTATATTCATATTTTCGTGTTATTCTGCGAAAGGTCATTTAATTCCTCACCTTTTCTTTTTCGTAGATCGTTAAAATTTATTGAAACGAAAGCTTTTTAATGAGGTGTGACTACGGTGTTTTAAATTTTAAAAGCGTAGAAGTACGTTAACGTAGGCGAGTGAGAAACGCTTATGTCTGTTAATTATTGTTTCTCATTTTTTTAACCTTTGCCTTGATCTTTTATCTTTTTTTTTTTAGGTTGTATCTTTTAGAGGTAATTATTTATTTTGGAGATTTTGTAGCTGGAAAAAAATATTGAAAATAGTATGAATAAAAATTGGTCGAATATTAATAATAGTTATACTTGGAAAGTTTCGGTATAAATTAACATTTATTCATTAAATTAATATTTTCTTAGAGTTAGTCAATTATTGAAAATTGTGAAAAAAAAATTAGTTAAATATTAATAGTAGTAAAACTTGAAATATTTCACTGTAAATTAATCAAGCATTAATAATAGCAACATTTGCAGTGTTTCAGTATTTTTTCATTAAATCAATTTTCCGTCAGAATAATCAGTTATTGAACATTGTAAAAATAAAAATTATTCAAATATTAATAATAGCAAAACTTTGAAGTATTTCACTACAAATTAATCAAATACTATTAATAGCAAAATTTGCAATATTTCAGTATTATTTCATTAAATCAATATTCCTTTAGAATTAGTCAATTATTGAAAATTGGAGAAATAAGTAGTAGTTAAATCTTAATAATAGCTAAATTAAAAATATTTCACAATAAATTAATATTTTTTCGTTAAATCAATATTCCCACAGAATTAGTCAATTATTGAAAATTGTAAAAATAAATAATAGTCAAATCTTAATAATAGCAAAACTTGAAATATTTCACTGTAAATTAATATCTTTTCATTAAATTAATATTTTCTTAAAATTCGTCAATTATTGAAAATTGAAAAAATAAATATTAGTCAAATCTTAATAATAGCAAAATTTCAAATATCTCACAATAAATTAATATTTTTTCATTAAATCAATATTCCCTTAGAAATAATCAGTTATTGAAAATTGTAAAAATAAAAATTAGTCAAATATTAATAATAGTAAATATTCCCTCAGAATTGATCAATTATTGAAAATAGTAAAAATAAAAATAAGTCAAATATTAATAATAGCAGAACTTTCAATGTTTCAGTATTTATTCATTAAATTAATATTCCCTTAGAATTAGTCAATTACTGAAAATAGTAAAGATAAGAATTAGTCAAATACTAATGGCAGAGAAAAATATTAAAAATAGTATTTTGTCAAAATTGTATAAATACAATTTAAATTCCAATTTAGGATAAAACTGTTACTATTTAAATTCAAATAAAGTCAGTCAACACGGACCTTCAAACATTCACTTGTCTCACAACAGCCTCGCAATTAATTACAGCCTTTCATTCGTTCCTCGAAAAATTTTATAAATCAAATAAACAGTTTACAAAATAAAACCACTGTTTTTATAATGACTTTAACATAAACTATTACTTTTTTTTCAGTCATTTATCGTAGAACAAATTCGAATAGACCACTCTTTCTACACTATTAATTCATTCTCCTGAAAAAAGAAAAGAAAAAGAAAATGGGGTTAAATCGACTTGACTCGAATACAGAATATCTTAAAAAAAAAAAAAAAAGGAAAATATTAGGTCATCTGCTACCGTATGTTTCTTGAAGGTAGTTAATTCAGGGTCTTTCGATGTAGTAGCCATAACCGTGAACAGTTCATATCGCAGAACGACCCGTTTTATGCGCTGAGATCGTTAAAAATTGATACACTCTGTATGAGAGAAAATTACATTGAAAAGTGAACGACATTGCACGCTCCAATTGTGGCTATGTGTAATGTAACACATAGTAAATCATTCGGAAATTGTGACGTTGTCATCGAGCGTTTTCGTCTGCTTATTCGCCACTTTTGCCATTGTGTACACTGTCAATTGAAATTCTGAAAGCACCCATCAATTTTAATACTAAAAGTACCAATTATCTGAGATTTTTAAAGCTTGTCGATCAATTTCAGTGGCTGTGGATAAATCTATTGATACCTTGAGAAAAAATTTGTAAAAAAGTGTAATCAATTGTGCATGCAATTAAGTTTACAGAATCCTGACCTAAATGTCCATGTGACATTAAATCTCCATTAGAGAAGAAAGAAAGAAGGAACTGAGTAACCGAGTTTCACTTACAAATAATCAAATATTAAAAATAGTAAAGATCAGAATTAGTTTAATTGTGAAAAATAATTGTAAATAGCAAAAATAAAAATTAGTCAAATATTGAAAGTAGTAAAAATTTAAATTAGTCACGTTTGAAAAATAATAATGATAAGAATTAGTAAAATATTAAAAATAGTAAAAATCAGAATTAGTTAAATATTGCAAATAGCAAAAATAGAAATTAATTAAATATAGAAAGTAGCAAAGATTTAAATTAGTCAAGTTCGAAAAATAGTAATGGTCAGAATTAGTATAATATTAAAAATGGCAAAAATAAAAATTAGTTTAATATTGAAAGTAGTAGAAATAAAAATTAGTCAAATATTGAAAGTAGTAAAAATTTAAATTAGTCAAATATAAAAGCATTACAAATTTTAAGTAGTCAATTATTTAAAAAACAGTGAAGGGCAGAACTAATAAAATACTGCAGGTAGTAGAAATAAAAATTATTCAAATATTGAAAGTAGTGAAAATTTAAATCAAACAAGTTTGAAAAACAGTAATTCTCAGAATTAGTAAAATATTAAAAATAATTAATGTCAGAATTACTCAAATATTGTAAATAGCAAAAGTAAAAATTAGTCAAGTATTGAAAATAGTAAAAATTTAAATTAGTTAAATATGAATGTTGCTTGGACCTGGTACAAATTAACCCCGGTTTACATTATTCTAAATAAATGTTATTTAATAACTTGATGATAATGTGTTTAATTTTTGTTTCAGGTAAGTCCATAACTATACTTCACTTGGCGTTCGCCATTTCTTCACTCTTTAATCCAATTCATCCTACAAATACTACATTGGTGGGGTAAGTCTAACAATATTTTAGCTATATCTATTTTTCTTCACAACTTTATTATTATTAGTCTTGTTAAATCATTGCTGTCTTACCGTTGATAATATCTAATCGTAAGCAAATGGTTAACTAGCTCCAAAGGGTGGCAGGAATGCAGTAAACGCAAACTACTGCTCTAAACCATTCGGATATTACCTTGCTATCGATTAAATGTACGATAACATTGTTATAACCCAATTAATAGATTAATAGTCAGGCAGTTGGTAATATCGAATCATAAGTAAATTGTAAACTAGCACCAAAGGGTGATAATTAACTTTTCGATAACTACGCGTGCAGTAAACGCGCACTACCGTTCGAAAGTATTGGATGAGTGCGAAACTTCGTGCCCGATTTTGCATTAAAATACAAGTAATTTGGCACGTAAAATATTTTTTTTATTAATCAATTATATAATCTCCGTTGCTTCGGACGATCTTGTTCCTATTTTGTAGTAAGTTACTCTTGCAAGAAGTAGATCTTGTTCCTATTTTGCAATAAGTCGATCGTCGATCGAGGAAGGTCGGCCAGAGCGTGGCTCGTCGTTAAGTTGAAAATCACCGCGTCTGAATTTTGCAAACCACTTTTTCGCTGTACGAAGAGCCGGTGCACGGTCTTGATAAACATCCTGAATGTTTTTCACAGCAGTTCCCACTGTTACACCTTTGTGGAATTCGTAGAGCGCGACGCGACGCGAACGAATCTTTTCTTGGCGCATTTTTAAAATCTCTTTTCGCGATATAAATACTGACAAAAAACAAAAGACTGCTGTTAGAATAACGATTTAATATCGTACTTTTTATCCGCTATGCAGTTTGCGCGAGCAACACCAGACGTCGTTTGCAAATAATTAATTTAGTCGCGTCTATTGAAATCGGGCACCAACTTTTGCACTGATCCAATATTTGAGTATTGGCTTGTTATCAATTAAATCTGTGACAACGTTGCTGTAACTCAATTAATGAGTTAATAGTCGAGCAATTAGTAATTTTGAACTAGCTCCAAAGGGTGTTAAGAATAATTTCATGGTAACTAACCGTGCAGTAAACGCGCACTACCGTTGGAAAAGTGTTTGAATATTAGTTTACTATCGATTAAATCTGTAACACTGTTGCTGTAACCCAATTAATGAGTTAATAGTCGAGCAATTAGTAACTTTGAATTGTAAGTAAATTCTGAACTAGCTACAAAGGGTGTGAATAATAACTTCGCGATAACTAACCGTGCAGTAAACGCGCAGAACCGTTCGAAAGTATTTAAATCTTAGCTTAATATTGACTGAATATTATCGATTTAATAAAAAAATTTATTTTTGCATACATGAACTATAAATTTTTATCCAAAAATATGTAATTTTTATTAAATATAGAATCAATATTTAATTCAATTCCTATTTATATTAAATATATTGAACAATATTGATTTAATAAATAAATACGAATTTATACCAACAATAAGATATCTTGAAAATTACGTATAACCCAGTTAATTCTTAGCACTCCAGAAGCAATTCTCACTCACTGTTAGAATTTATACAGCAATTCGAATCGCGACAACGGATATAACTATTTTATTTCAAAATTTCCAATATTTTTACGTTATACAAGACCTAACATCGAATCTTAAGCTTTGTAATTTCGCTTTGTGCGATATTTTAAGAAGCATTCGTCAAAATACATTTTCAGTTTCTCAGGACAAGTGTCTCAAAAATATATTTTCAAGTCTTCTTGGACTTCACCACTGTTATTTATTTCACATAGATATTAAATTATTAATTACCACAACACTGTGTTATGTTAGTAATTAATTTAGTAACCAGCGCGAAGTCAGCAATTAATTTTTTCTCCCTCTTCCACCGCTACATCTCGGTCCAGTTTGTATAGAAACACTCTTTACATTACCATAACATCGAATTGCTTTTCGACCGCGGCTATCGTAACCAGAGGGTTGAAGGATGTTCCCACGAAGTAGAACATGACAAACTTAGGCTGGCTCAGAGAACGTCTCCCTTAATCTTCGTTGCGATTGCTCGAGGCTCTCTCTTTCTAGGGTTAACGGTCCGTTGCCCGACACGACCGTTCTAGCAACGGCTAGCGACCGTGTCTGGGTCAGTTATACACCCGTGTTTCAATTTTTTTTTTTTTTTTTTTTTGTTTATTCTTATCACTTGCATTGGTGATTCTTATTTTATGGGAAATTGTATTTTGAAATTGAAACAGTGGAATTTGTATTATTTTTTTTAATAGTATTGTTGGAGTACTGCTTCCTTTGACTTGGTTTTTTTTGTTTCTTTTTGTACTTCTTTTCTCGATTTTCATATGTAACATATCAAATATAATTCTTGTATTTTAAATTATTTCATCACTTTTTTGGTTACATATGTAAAGTAAGAAAAATGATGCGTTAATAATATAACAAGATTGTAAAATTAACTCTCTATAGCCTGAATTTTGTCAGCTTATCGGAGAAAAATTTACGATTGATTACAGTTTTTCACTTTGGTTTGAAAATTTTTAAAGTAATTATTGCTATAGATGAATTGTGGTATCACTACTGTAATAAACTAATCAAATTTAATAATACAGTGATAAGTAAGTAAAATAAATTTTTTTTAAATGTAGATTAATTTGTAATTTTTTAGTCACACGGTACCATAGAGAGTTAAGAATACGTTTCCACAGACGCATGTAACCAAATTTTTGAGGAGTAGTGTAGAAAGAAAGTATAAAATGCAATAATTACATTTGCTATACAATAACAATAATAAATATTTTTGTTTAATATAACAATTAATTAATTTCTGTAAAATAGTTTAAATTTACATTTTTTATAATATATAATTTTATATTTTCAATCAATTTTTCCAAAATAATTTACATTTATATTTAAACAAAAACAATAATTACTTTTTGCCATGCAATAACAGTAATTACTATTTCAAATATTTTTGTTGAATACAACAATTAATTAATTTGTGTAAAACAGTTGAAATTTATATTTTTAATTTATTTTTGTGAAATATTTTTAATTTATATTTAAACAAAAACAATAATTACTTTTTGCTATACAATAACAGTAATTACTATTTCAAATATTTTTTGAAATGTACAATTTTATATTTTTAATTGATTTTTGTGAAATAGTTAAACAAAAACTATAATTGCTATTTTGAGACGTAGAATGTATATTATAGTGCATGCCTTTGGCATTCAATTCATCTTCGTGATGTAACACTGACAAGGAACATAATTTTGCTAAAATGTTACTAATCCATACTTTATGACTGTAATATTTATGTACTTACAAAAGAAACATCACTTAAGTGTAACATGTCATTTTTAATGAAATTTACATATGAGATAGTGTGTCAAAAAATATTTGACACATATTTTCTTTTATCTGCAATTTCCATACTTAGAAGGTGAAAACAACCTTCAAAATTAGAGATAAAAAATATATTTTCCTCAATATTTCTGGAAAAAAGAAAATTGTTTAAACAGAACTTGCGCCATTTTTAATGAGTTTTAACTGTGTAACAGTGTGAATAATTTCCGAAATATTGAGAACAATATATTTTTCATTCTTAACTTTGAGAGCTGTTTTCACCCTCTAAATGTAAACGATTGCAGATAAAAAAGAAAACATGTGTGAAATATTTTTTGAAACACTATCTCATATGTAAATTTCATTAAAAATGACATGTTACACTTAAGTGACATGTCTTTTGTAAATACATAAATATTACAGTCATTAAGTATGCATTAGTAACATTTTAGTAAAATGATATAAAATTTTTAACATCTTATTAAAATTAATAATTAAAATTTATAATTTTCAACATCTTATTAAAATGAATTAATAAGATTTATAATTTTTAACATCTTATTAAAATTAATAATTACGATTTATAATTTTCAATATCTTATTAAAATTAATAATTAAAATTTATCATTTTTAACATCTTATTAAAATTAATAATTACAATTTATAATTTTTAACATCTTATATAATTTTATTTAACATTTTAAGCACATTTTTCGCATCACCGTTAGGTTGACGCCAGCGATATTTATACAATCGTTCGGAGCACAACTAGTAATCGCATCAGGTCCCGATCGATCTCAACAAACAAGATTTTACCATAATTATTAATAAAAAAACAAAGCATTGATATCACTCTTACACCATTGTCATCGTTTCTTTAACACTAGGTTTACGGGCATCGATTGGATCATTCTGATCAGTACATTAACCCTGTATAACCGAAATTTTGTTCACTCATCACATAAAAAATTAGAATCAATTACAATCTTTCGCTTCAAATTGAAACCTTATGAACCAATAATTCTAACAAATACACTTTCTAGTATCAACACCATGATACAGACAACTATCGTCAAACTATTAACACATTGACTGGAGATTGTTTCTCCTGTAGCGCCATGGTGGTCGTCCGTGACCAGAGTGCTTCAAATTGTTAACAGCAGTTTATAATTATAAAAATTAAATAAACATTAATAGTTAACGAATTTTTAACATCATGATCGCTATTAGAGGATACTTTGAAATAAAGTGTGCACTATTCAACGATTAAAAATGTTTATTAGAAGATTAAAAATGAGATTAATTTTCGAATCTTCTATCTACCGGTGTGGCGTCCTGAGCAAAACATGTGATTTCAGCGTGGCAGTCAACGTGTTAACTAATATTCCTCGTAAAAACTATTCTAAAAATGCATTTCGAAGAACGCGAGTGCCTTGTCAGTTCCAAGATAAGCAGTTTCTGGCTCAGATCAGTCATCGCAAGAGAAATCTGACGAAGCTGTTCAGAACTTTGTGAAAAAAAAAAAAAAAACTCTTGCACCGTCGACGGAGGGTTAAGAGTCGTCGCTATGGCCGCGGGCGCGAAAGTCTCGCCCTGGTTATTTTGCTTTCGATTTAGATGTTCGTCCTCGTGAATACGGAAACTGGGCTGCGATACCCGTAACCGTTACCACCTTCATTACTCACTGAACAATCGTCGAACAAAGATTTTACCGGAATATACATCCTCTGACCCAAAAATAACCTGANGCAGTTTATAATTATAAAAATTAAATAAACATTAATAGTTAACGAATTTTTAACATCATGATCGCTATTAGAGGATACTTTGAAATAAAGTGTGCACTATTCAACGATTAAAAATGTTTATTAGAAGATTAAAAATGAGATTAATTTTCGAATCTTCTATCTACCGGTGTGGCGTCCTGAGCAAAACATGTGATTTCAGCGTGGCAGTCAACGTGTTAACTAATATTCCTCGTAAAAACTATTCTAAAAATGCATTTCGAAGAACGCGAGTGCCTTGTCAGTTCCAAGATAAGCAGTTTCTGGCTCAGATCAGTCATCGCAAGAGAAATCTGACGAAGCTGTTCAGAACTTTGTGAAAAAAAAAAAAAAAACTCTTGCACCGTCGACGGAGGGTTAAGAGTCGTCGCTATGGCCGCGGGCGCGAAAGTCTCGCCCTGGTTATTTTGCTTTCGATTTAGATGTTCGTCCTCGTGAATACGGAAACTGGGCTGCGATACCCGTAACCGTTACCACCTTCATTACTCACTGAACAATCGTCGAACAAAGATTTTACCGGAATATACATCCTCTGACCCAAAAATAACCTGAATGGTTTCAGTTTAACAAATTTAGTGCCGTTATCTATTGAGGGGGAGGGTCAAGTGAATAAGCGTTTTTTCTCGAATTTTTTTTGAAGAGAGTATAAGATTTATTTATTTACAAATAAGTACATGTTATTGTGTAGCATTTAGACAATCTATATAAATTTTTTTATGCAAAAATATTCATGAATAAGTGAGCTGCAGCTGCTTGAAGTTGGCTCCACGAAAATGCGCTGTGCAACGCACAGGTCGGTCTAATTATCCGAAATAAAAAATCCAAGATTTTTTCGTTAAAATATAATAATACGCTTTGCGTGAACCTAAATTGAAAAAGAAAAATCAAAAATTAAAAATTCTACGCTATTCAAAAGAAAAGTCGCCAAATTTTTTTCCTTAAAAAGGTTAAAAACATTGTTTATTTCAATTTTTTTTTAAAACCTTTAGATTCACGCAAAGGAGAATATATTAAGGAATGTTTGTGCAAAATTATATAACAATCGGTTGAGAAATCGCAAAGCTACATTGCACGGCGTGCAAAATTTAGCATTTTGAGAAAAACGCGTTTAAAGTTTTCAGAACGAAACATAGGCTTTCAAGAAACTTACATCTTATTTAAAGTTAGTTAGCGATACCAGGGCTGTATAATAAACCTTGCTGTTCTTCAAATTCGCTCAGCAAAGCCGCTTGTTCTTATTTTCGAGCAATTCTTGCCTCTTTTGTACTCTCGAGGCTGCGGCGCTCCTGTCTGCTGATACGATGAATGTTGCACATTTCGGCGAAATGCTTACACTGGACCCCGATTTGTAGTTGTAAATTGTTCATAATTTGTAAAATGAACGCGTATCCTTCGTTAAACATGCCGGCAGCCAAATATGCAGCAATTTCGATGATTTTTGAGCCGCTTAGGGGCCAGACGTCACAGAGTAGCGTTAAAACTTTCATTTGCGTTTTGCTATATGCTTAGGGACGCTACCTTTTCGAAAAATGTTACGCAAACACAAACAATTGATATATCTTGTAAACTGTGGCATTGTGAAAATAACAAAAATAGCTAATTGTAAGCTATATTATGCCAAGGGACCGAAAAATAAACCACTCGTGCACTCGGTCGTGTACGTGCGCTCCGCACCATTCGTAGCGCGTTACTTTAATGACTCTGTAGGTACACTTAGACTTCGAATTTCTAATTGAAATTGTCGGAGCATATTCTCCGGATCGTAAACTAATTTTCTAAGTAAAAAAAAGAGTCAAAATTTTTCATTTCACTTGACCCTCCCCCGTTAAACCGTTGACTGCTATGGACGCATATATGCGTCCGGTGGAAGCTATCATTATAGACTATGGCGCATATACAGGGTCTGTCCGGAAAGTAATGCAATTAAGTTTGTAAAAAAAAATTTATTTAAGTTAATGTCACAAACGTTTAACCCTTTCGGTACGAGTGCTCTGTCCACCGTGACACTGCCGCTGTACGAGGCGCCGCTCCGAAAATGTACACATAGCGCGTGGTCAGTTCTCTTTTGTATGAAGATTTTTCTAGGCGTTAAATAAGTACTCTGTTTAATAAAACAATGTTTCTTCTAACAAGCGTCGTTTATAGTTTTAATATTAACCGTTTGAGTCCGGCGAAGCGCTGTCGCGCTTCACTTGTCGTATGCCGAAAATACGGCACAGCGCGATAGCGCTTTTCTTGTTTTGTATCGAGAATGCGAAGACGCTGCTGTTGTATACTTTACGCATTTATTGAGAGCAGCTGTAGTGATATCAGTAGCAGCTTTTATTCATTTAACTTAGTTGTTGATCAAAATTACTTGTTACATAATAATTAGTGTTAATTATAACCATTTTCATTGTTTCCCAAAAAAAATACTACGCATTTCATCCCGGACTTTTAGCATGTGCATAAGAAAATTCTCCCGTACTCAAACGGTTAAAAGATATTTATATAAAATTCTATTAATTATATAAGTAACACCAGGTCACTAGATGGATGCCGGATATATCCGGCACTCGTACCGAAAGGGTTAAAAGGGTTTGAAATTCTTCAAAGTACTCCCCTTGGGCATCGACATGCGATCTCCTTTCGGGTGCGGACCACCCTTTTCTTAATCTGTTGAGCACTTGCACTCATTCTACGATCGCTATTCAAAAGTTTACGCACACGGGAAACATTTTTGTCACATTGACTGCTTGAGGGCAGTTATGTTAATAACTAGTTAAGCGAGAATAAATACAAAAAGTCTTGAAAATATAGGATTTTTATTAAATGAGTTATTTGAATGAAAGCGAAAAATTGGGGGATGCAAAGTTAATGTTAAGATTG
>SMSQ01019492.1:0-11049 GCA_019453375.1 Ctenoplectra terminalis | reverse complement strand
GCAGTTTTGGGACTTAGATAGCGTGATATCTGGGAAAGCCATCTTTGCGCTTATTTTGGAACCTAGATATCGTGGTATCTGTGAAAGCCATCCTGGCGCCGATATTGTGACCTAGAGAGTGTGGAATCTTGGAAAGCCACCTTGGTGACGGTTTGGGGACCTAGATAGCTTGGTATCTAAGAAAACTACCTTTTTGGCGGCTTTGGGACTTAGATATCGTGGTATCTGTGAAAGCCATCCTGGCGCCGATATTGCGACCTAGAGAGTGTGGAATCTTGGAAAGCCACCTTAGCGCCGGTTTTAGGACCTAGATAGCGTGGTATCTAGAAAAGTCATCTGGGTGATGGTTTGGGAAGCTAGACAAAGGAGATAATGGATCGGACGAATTTAGGATGAAATATGAAGATCGTAGGTTAGGAGAAGTTACTAAACTAGTAATTAGCGCTTGCCACTATGTTGTTGTCGTTGTCTATGTTGCAGTGTTAACGAGGCAATCGTGCTTCGAAGTATTCTCTTTCCGAAAAGTATTCACTGTAACTTGAGAAAAAAAAGATTTATTTTATTCGTTCGAAGCTATTATTTGTGCTTTCAATTTTGTTTTCTATTTAAATTTCGTGTATGTCACATTCGTTATCTGCTGTATTAGTCTTTTGTTATATTTGTGTAGAAGGTGGTCTAAGGGTGATTAACTTAAATTAAGATTGTATTTGTAGCAGAGGATTTATTCTTTACCAGAGCCAAATGCGAACTAGCTCGAAAAGTCAAAAGACTCTCTTTCCATAACCGATAGACAGTTGGATCTGGTTTCTGTCCCTCGTTAGGAGACGCAGGCCAAACCATGAACCGACCCAAAATTCTTACATTTGTTATTTTCTATTTGACAATATCTGAGAGAAAAGAACAACCTTTGTTTCGAAATGAGATGTTTGTTCGTCTGGTAGACAGCGAAGGCGAATATAATGACGAAGTTTCATCTGACGGTAGATGTTCTTCCCCGTGTATTGTTAGCGATGTTGTAGCGATGCAGAAAATAATATTTTTCATGTAAATTGCGAAGAGGCGGAATATTTTTATATCTGTGTATAGATATATTTTTATATCTGTCTTATAAATATATAAATTATTTAAAATCTTACTTATTAATTCATGAATGCATAGCAGAAATTCTAAAATAAAATAATTTAATTTACGGTAATACAATTAGATTAATAAATCAAATTATTTTATTAAAAATCTCTCAATTATTGGCTTTTATAACGAAAACGTCGATACAATCTTAAAAAAGAAAAAAATTCAGGTAACACAGAATATGAATGAATAAATAAGTAAAAATTGAAAAACAAAATTAAAAGAAATTGGAAAATAAAACTATAAATCTCTTAAATTATATTATCATTTTTTAAATTTATTCGTTTTATTAAACGTAAAAAATTTCAAAATAAAATTTTATTACATTTTTCAAGGCCGTATAATTTTTTTACACGCGCACAAAAAATAGATAAAAATAGAATTTATTTTAGCTCTTTTACTGACATATTATTTTTGTAAAAAGAGAGTGTATAATGCAATATTATTTGTTAAATATAACTAACATTAAGTATTTATCAAGTATTAAATCAAAAGTTAAAAATAAAAGTATCAACTGTTAAATCAAAAGTTAATAATAAAAGTATCAACTGTTAAATCAAAAGTTAAAAATAAAAGTATTGAATGTTAAATTGAAAATTAAAAATAAAAGTATCAACTGTTAAATCAAAAACTAATAATAAAAGTATCAACTGTTAAATCAAAAATTAAAAATACAAGTACCAAGTGTTAAGTCGAAAATTAAAAATAAAAGTATTAAATGTTAATAAATAAAAAATTATAAATCAACAAGGTGCACAAATATCTGCAATTTCCAACATTATTCTATTGATACATTATAACAATTATTATTTAAAATCGCTTAATATTATTTTTTGATTATTTGTTTTAACCCTTTGCACTCGAGATGTAACTCTTACTCACTACTTGGATTAATTCAGTGACTCGAATCGCATATAATATAATTATTTTATTTCAACTTTTCGTGTATCTTTACATTATACAAGGCTTAATATTGAATCTTAAGGTTGATAACTTTGGTTTGTGCAATATTTTAGAAAGCAATCGTCAAAATCCATTCTCTGTTCCTCGGAACAAGTACCGCAAAAATGTGTCTTTCGAGAGCAAAGGGATAATACAAGTAAAAAAAAAGAAAAAGAAAAGATTCTATAATAAAACTATCAAAAATGCAGCAGAAACGACATAATAGCGACACGTGTAAATATTAAACCACTCGAAAAGGAACGATTGAAAATCGCAAGAAGCGATCGCGCGTGTGGAAAGGAAAAAGAACGAGGCGGAATCGATTATATTCCTTTTGAGGTGCCCTGAAAGGACCTTAAAAGCAGGAAGATATCGGATCCCTTTGGAAGGCGGTACACAGAAATTCAAGACTGCCTCTCACAGTCCAATTTCCTACGTCCTTTGTGAAAAAAATCCTCGACAAAATTTTTCTTGTCTTTATCCTCGCCCGAGTCAGGTGAAATTGTTTATGAAAAAGGAATCTCGGAACAGAGTTTTCCTTTTAAGAGAAGATTTTTCGCGTACATTTATTCGGAGAGAATTCTTTTTTAAATGTATCTTTTTATCTCTTTTTCTTTCTTTATTTTAGTTTATTTTTTATGGATTAAAATACTTTTTTTCTTCCGGTAGGAAATTAGTATATTTTATTTTCGAGTTGTTGGAATATGAAGAAAATTCTTGTCTTTTTTTGGGGTGTTTTGGGGGGATTGGAATGTTTATTTGATTAAGAAAGACATGTGTAATTTTCTTCTGAGGTTGTTGAATTGTAAAGAAATAATAGTTATTTGTTTTATTTATTTATTTTTGGGGAATTTTAATATTTTTTCCGATTGGAAAAGAAATGTAACATTTTATTTTAGAGTTGTTGGATTGCAAATAAATTGATGGTTTGGTTTTTTTTTTTTTTTTATTTAGATATTTTTTCATTGGAAAAGAAATGTAACATTTTATTTTGGAGTTGTTAGATTGCAAATAAATTGATTGTTTGGTTTTTTTTCATATATATTTTTGAGAAATTTAAGTATTTTTTTCATTGGAAAAGAAATGTAATATTTTATTTTGGAGTTGTTAGATTGCAAATAAATTGATTGTTTGGCTTTTTTTTTATATATATATTTTTGAGAAATTTAAGTATTTTTTTCATTGGAAAAGAGAAATGTTATTTTATTTTGGAGTTGTTGGATTACAAATAAATTGGATTACAAATAATTTTCATTGTTTTTAACAGAATTGACACATTTCGTTTTTATTATGTTATTTTATTTTTAGGTGGTTCAAACACAAAGAGAATTCTTAATTTTTTGTTACTTTGAAGGAATGAAATTTTTTTTTTAATTGGGAAAGAAATATATTATTTTATTTTAGTGTTATTGGATTATAGGGAAATTGATAACAAAGAATTGTTGTCATTATTATAATTTTTTTTTCTTTATTATTATTATTTTTGGAGCATTGAAGAATTTGTTTGATTGGAAAAGAATATGTTACTTGATTTTACAAAGAATTTTTTTCAAAACATTTCTCTCTTTTTTATTATTTTTGAAGAATTAGAATATGTTTTTGATCAGAAAAGAAATATTTTATTTTGAAGTTGTTAGGTTACGAAGAGAATTCTTTTTTTTCTTCTTATTTTTAGGGATTGAAATATTTTCTTTCAGAGTGTTTCGAATACAATGAAAATTTTTTCTGTTTTCTTATTTCTAGAGAATTAAAATACTTCTTTAATTCGAAAAGGAACATGTTATTTTATTTCAAACCTGATGAGATACAAAGAAAATAATAACACAGATATCGTTATCCTAGTATCAACCAAACTATTTATACTAATTATTAATTTCAGCTTTTGACGTCAAACAGAGAAACTCTAAATATAATTTCTGTCCTCTCGCAGACAAACAAACTCCTAATTATAAAAGGTTAAAAATAAAACAAGAATGAAATATTGGGTTGCTCGGATAGTTTGTAATGTTATCGACGGATATTGATATTAAGTTCTATTATGCATTCGATGGGATTAAAAGGGGATTATGCATTACGAACTGCTGCCAAATAATAAACCACTTAATGGGAACAAACGCTGCTTTCAGTTCAATCGATAAAACGCAGCAATTAAAACGGCACTTTCGAAATTGATCAATAAAAAGTGCCCTGTTTTTATCTCTTTTTCATCAAACTTCGAGATATACCCGCTACGTGTAATAGTAATAGCTTGTAGCATAGCTGGAGAACGTGCGGCCTTCATAAAAGCTGGCTCTTGTATTAATTAATATTTATTACATAGATTGCGACACTTTGAAAATTAATAGAATTAAATAAAAGTTATAAAAAAATTATAGCGACCTCCTTTATTACTGCCTAGTTTAAATGTGACTTCTAATAGTGAAAAGCTTCCCCACTTCTGGCTTATAGTAATGTCATACTAACAAGGAAACTTATCGAACTGTCCGTCTCCGATTTTGATGAAACTTGATGGATACGTTACAGCGAAACACCGAAATCTGGAGAATGTCGACTTTCACCGGTGAATGTCAACATTCGCATAGTCGCTTGGGGTATGTCCGAAATATTTGCTAAATACCCTTATTTCTGACTTACACCGGTAAATGTTCACATTCACCATGCACCAATGCTGAATGTTGAACATGTTGGAGATTTATATTTTACACAAACCGAATTTAGGATTTACCTAACCCGTACTTAATCCGCAATTAATGCATTTACCTTTTCAAGAAAAAGATCACGATTTACCGCGGTATCCATTTAGTATAAATTAGGGTATCGGAAAAAAAATGAAGAAAACGTTGCTCGCGTTATCAAAGCTTGCATAATAAGACTGACAAAGCTGATTGACTCCGAGCGGAACAAAGGATTTGGCGGGAGAGAGCCAGTCGCTTCTTTTTTGACTCTTCTGTTTTGGACCTCCACCAGAGCATATCTGTGATTGTCGACACACACCGGAGAGGGTCCGAATGCACAACATTGTAATGAAATATTCGATCTTTCACCGACGTATTTGGTAGCTGTTGACATTCATCGGTGAAAGTCGACATTCTCCAATTTCGGTCATTCACGGTAACAGATACATTAAGCGGGTGAAAATAAGGGACACGTATATTTTTTATAGCTGCCCAATCGCAAGTTTAGAGGGTGAAATCACCCCTTAAAGTTTCAACGGAAAAATGCTATCTCGAAAACTATTGGAACAAAATTGTCATATTTGAAGCTTAATATTTTTGGTTTCTTTTTTATATTATAATGAAATACAATACATAAGTGTACATAATTTAGAGGTTATAGTAACGATCTGTTAGTTACTCCGTCTTTTGGTTTTTATTCAAATGATTTTATCGATCATTTTATAACGATACCCATTTGGGACTTTTTCAAAAATATCAAGTAATTTCAATATAATTATATTGTTACACAACTTTTTGTGCATATACAGTACTGTGCAAAAGTCTTAGACCACCTGTCAAAAAAAATATTTTGCTATCTTAGAAACGAATTTAACGTTATTTTGACGTTATTTCTTTCTTTTTTTTAAGAATTAGATTCACGAGGTGTTAATTAGATCGAGAAATATTGATTAATTTAAAACAATCAATATTTTGTGTATTCTCTTTTTACTTTCGCTACACGACAGTTTTCTTTTTTTTCTCTTTTTAGATAATTGTTGAAAAAATTTTAAGAAACTCACTTTGCATTTCCTGCCATTCTGTTATCGACAATTTAAGAAGCTGATTTTTTCCTTTTTGGCTTTCTTCGTATGTTTCCTTTATACTTTGCATACGCGTTCCATAATATTTTAATCAAGGCTCTGCTTGTTAAAGAATTTTTAAAACATATTTTCACCAGATAAAATTATGCATGGCCAACACAAGAAAGGCAATATGGAAAAATTTGAATTTAACAGCGTTAAGAAATGCTTCTCTAAAATATGTTTAATTACAGTTACGAGATCAATAATGTAGATGGTCTAAGACTTTTGCACAGTACTGTATATAACTTATCCAGCCAAAAATAAAAAAAAAATATTTGGCAGTTAATGGGTTAAGCAGCTCCTGCCGAAAACCGCGATCATAATACGAGTGGTATATGTTATTTATTTATTCTCCCTGCTTTTTTATATTAAGAATTTTATAATTACAATTGGTTACAGTTTTTCACTTTGATTTGAAAATTTCTAAACTAATAATTGTTATAGATGGATCGTGCTATCACTACAGTAACACAGTGATCAAATTTAATAGTACAGTGATAACTAAGTAAAATAAATTTTTTTAAATATGGATACATTAGTTTGTAGGTTTTAAGTCACACTGCGCCACAAAGGGTTAACATATCCGCGTACAATAAATACAATACCTACAATTTCTAAATATGAATGCGATCCATTCGGCGATTACAGTTGCTCGTAACTATAGCCGCTCGTAGTAGCGAAAGATTTAAGAAAAGCTGGTCATTCTTTCACTCATTTCGTTTATTTTTGAGCTTCATGCATTTATCTTACAAACATATACCATATTCATACATATTGTTATATGTAATACAAAATATAAAATATATAAAAACTTGTATTATCCAAACGTGTTATTTTTATGAAAAATGACTATAATTTACATTTGTAGCGACCTAAAATACCTCCAAAATTATATATTTAGAAAAAAATGATTTTGCTGCAGTGACACAATATTTCAACAGTTTAAAAAATGCAGACCTTTAAATTTGACAAATTTTGCCTATTTTTACTTTCTTTTTATGTCTGAAATGATTAATCTGATTGACTTTCATTTTACTTTTTTATTTTTTTTCTTCATAATAGACCATACCGCGGGCTTGTTCTTTATCAGTGTTTTTCGAACTGCCAGAAATCATTTTTGAAGTACCATCTTCGATCAGCGAAACTTGCTCGAGATCTTGGTATCTTGGCGGCCATCAAATATTTGCCTCGGTCGTCCATTTATATCTGATATTTCCGGCTGAGCTGAACGTGATCGATAATAACTTCAAACTATTTTTTTCCTCCTTCACAGAAGGAAAGGGGATACTCTATATTTGAATATCTTACATTTTTCATAAATTTACTTTCGATTTTACATTCCATAACTTAGAAATGATTGAAAATGGACAATTCTATCCAGTTATAATACTATTTTTAGTAATTCGGCATTTAGCAATTTTATATTCCATTCTGTGGTCTGTAATAATTTTTTTTTTATTTTTATCTCTCTGTAGCTCTGTGTGACTTAAAAGTTACGTACTTATGCGTCTGCAGTTTTAAAATTTTATGTCATTTACTTATTGCTGGGCTATTCAATTTTGTTACTGTATTAACCCTTTGCACTCGAAGACTTTTCTAAGTTTCGAAGAGCTATTGCGAAAACTTAAAGTGTTCTTTTGGAAGGAAAAAAAGAGAATTATAAATGTTTACGATTTCTTATTTATTTGGTTAATGTACTTTTATTTTAAGATAAAAGAAGCGTTTGAATTGATGAAAATATAGAATCTAATTAACCCTTTTTTGCTAAAGACGTATATATACGCCCTCACAAATCCATCAATATATACGAAAAGCGTATATATACGCCCTGTGTATATTTTAACTATAGCACTTTTATTATTGTTTTATCAATTGATTCAACATGGAATTTGTTGTCTTATGTAACATAGCAACTAAATATCGGCAATTTTTCTATCAGAATTTTATCTTTATTCGTTCATTATGGTTTTACTATTTTTATTATGTTAAAATTATCAAAATACCCTGTGTTACATTATAAATTTTGGATTTTTTCCTTTATATTTAATTACCGATTATTATTGAAGGAATGTACAAAATAAGTTAAGTAAATTAAAATAGCTTAAAAAGTTACTTAACCAGCTACTCCGCGCCACTTTGTGACAGAAACGGACATTTTCAAACTCTCGTATTATTTTGTACAGCTTTGGAACTGAGTAACTTATTATGATGATATTGGACTTATATGAATTGCTTGAAATCGAGAAATGTATATTTGTAAAAAAATCAATATTTTATTTCTTATTATTTTTTACAGTATGGTAAGTTTTGAAACACTCCCCAATATGCATTGCAGGCTGATTAGTGCACGTTTGACAATAATGTAGGGATTTTAGGTTGCAGACGGGTGTCTCTATAAATACTCAACAATGGACACTGTCTTAAGAACAATAACTATTTATTAACTAATTACTATGCTCGTTCTTACAATGTTCGCTCTCTAACTCTTCTCTAGACTCTCCTTTACTCAACTCTCCTCTAACTAAACTCTCTCTGACTGTTCTCCGACTAACCTCCGACTAACCTCCGACTATCGCCTCCATGCATTTTCTCCATTCATTTATTCCTTCATTCTCTCTTCTTCTATTCTCAACCTCTTTCACTCTGCTCAGGCATTCCCAGAAACTCTTCGGTCACACGATATTCCCTGTCACTCGGTCCAAATACTCTTTTCTCACACGTCTATCGCTCGGCCCAAGCACTCGTCTCTCTTACATCTATCGCTCGGCCCAAACACTCGTCTCTCGCACATCCATCGCTCGGCCCAAACACTCGTCTCTCGCACTTCGATCACTCTTCATTCACTCTTTATTGAAGAAAGAGAAACACTCTTTATTCACACCTCTATCACTCTAGACTAAACATTCTCACCTCGGACTTACCATTCCCACAATAATAAGTGGTTTGACGCCTGCCACCAGGTGTTTTTCCGTTGGAACAAACTATGCAATCCTGTTTTCTTTGTCTCACATCGGGAATATGTAGTTTATTGTCTAGTCTGACGTCTTCAAAAGATGTGGATGGACGCGTTCGCGGTACACGAAAATCTCCCTTCAACTGGTCAACGAGTCTCTTGACAAACTTGTGGTGAGTGATTGGCGTTTCATTATTGGTTTGTTTTGCGATGCTAATTGTTATTACTAATCTACAAGGTGATGTTTGCAAAAAGAGCTCTTTTCAAAATATTTATCAACCAAGAAGAGAATCAGTTTTCTGATTTTCTCACTTATTCGATCTATGTATACTGCTCGACGCTTCAAACTAGACTGAGCTCAGCTTTGAAAATCTTTTCCTCCAGATTTAGACTCGTTTATTTGTACTAATAAATCTCACTATACAGTTTATGCTATATTTCCATACCGCCCTTTCTTCTACGAACTCTCCTTATCGCTATTTTCAAGTGGTGTCGAGAAGTGTTCGGACCGTCGTGAGCACGCTTCTTGCGTTCTCTTCTGACACAAAACCCGCTGACGTTTTTTTTTATATATCTTAGTAATTTTACTATATTTTGATTTAATTTCTTGTGCCATTTCAAGAGAAAACTTCAGGGAAACATGAATGTCTGAAAAAGTTGCGCTGAAATAACTCAATTCCCCGTAATCACTAATAAACTTGAATGTCCCCTGAGAGGGGACATCGGAGTGATAAGCTAGAATTACAATGTCCCCTGAGAGGGGATAGCGGAGTGCAAAGGATTAATATAAATAAAAAAAAATTATATTTTTTATTTTTTTGCCATTATTATTTTTTAAACCATAAGAATGGCATCAAATTTCCGGGTACTGCTTTGGTCACTGTCAGCGTCCACTGGTCAGTGGACAACTAGTCGCAGCGACTGACAAGCGAAAAACGCGCCGTCCATATAGATGGATTCGTCCGAGAGCGCGCCGCAGTCAAAGGGTTAAAAATATAATCTCTGAAGAAAATTATGCACGTCGCCATAGCGGCGCCAGTCGAGTGCAAAGGGTTAATAGATTCATACCATCAATAACAATGGTTGGTTTAAAAATTTTTGAATTAACCGTTTAAGTACGAAGAAGCGCTATCGCGCTTCACTTGTGGTGTTGTGCCAGAAATTTTTTCGCTATATGTAAAAGAGGATTTCATGAAATTTGTGCAGCAAAACACTCTTGTGATAAGCGAGAATAAAAAATATTTTTGTTGGTTAAATCTTTCTATATAATATTTTTTATATAATAATTAGAGTAAATTGCTATCGTTTTTATTATTCTCCACAAAATAAACTAGGAATTTTATTCCGCACTTTTGCCATATATACAAGAAAATTTTTCAGTACTCAAACGGTTAAAGTGAGAAACTGTAATGAATTTTTTTTTTTCTAAGCAGAAGAAATTCGAATCATGCATACATTAATTTGCTGTATTTTACTTTCGGTAAAGTAGAAGAATTTATCTAGAGAAGAATTCTATTTCAGAAATGATATATCTTTTTTTTTTTTGTTTGTGTAAATATTTTCTTTAGAAAGAGACAAGAAATAATAAATATAAAGGAAAGTTAGAAGATACCATTTAATTAAGAAAATGGTGTTCTGCATTCTCGAACGTTATAAATAATAGTCTCTATTTTATAATGATTATTATAATTATAAATAATAGTCTCTATTTTATAACGATTATTATAACTATAAATAATAATCTCTATTTTATAAAGATTATTATAATTATAAATAATAGTCTCTATTTTATAACGATTATTATAATTATAAATAATAGTCTCTATTTTATATTTCTAATCTAATTTTTCTTTATTTACAAAAAAATAAGAATCGTGCAATGGTCACCATTAATACAATTTCTCGATATAAAATATTAATAAATATTAATATTCCCCATAAATCGGAACTTTCTCCGTGCTAAGCAATTTTCCTTTACCAGATAGGGGGGATCGTGAAATATAAAAAAAAAAATTTTGTTGGTAATTATGTAGACAGATTGAGGACAGTGCAAAAAAAGAACATTCGGAACGAGTGATTATCACCTTGTGACCGAAGATGTTCTGAGAATGCCTGGGCAGAGTGAAAGAGATTGGGGAATGAAAAGAAAGAGAATGTTGGAGAAAATGCGCCTGCGGGACCTTAGAGTTAAAGATATAGAATTAGAGAGTATAACTCCTGTAAGAGA